>PVKM010003292.1:0-58670 GCA_004027735.1 Carollia perspicillata
GTGAGGCTAATGTGTCCCATAGTGAAAATGAGTTTGACATACCTGTTAGAGGGTGAAGCTAATGTATTGAGATCCGTGAGGTGAGGGGTGTATCCTAAGCACTTTACTGGAAGGAGGGACAGTAGAAAATGGGGGTCGGAAAAGATGCAGGTGAGTGTATATGGCAAGTGGAGTGGTAGGATGTTGAGGGATTTCCTCTCAAATGACTTGTATTATTTGAAGTAGTATGCTTGGTGGTTTGCTGAGAAATGGTGGAAGAGGGGTTGGAGATACTCGGGTAGCACGGAGATTTTCCTGGGATGCTTGGCAGCAATGAGGGCACAGTTGAAATTGAGGGTAGTACATTTGTGGCAGCATCAAAGTCAGTAATTTTTCTATAGTACAATTGTAGGAAATGTAGGCTGCTGGATTCATCAGGTTAAGACTTTCAGATTAAACAAGACAGTAGAATAAGGAATTGAAAATATTGGCAAGCAGTTGTTCAAGCACTGTATTTTTTGGACTATAAGACCCACTCCTCCCCACCCCCCAAATTTGGGAGGCATAATGGTTGTTAACGCTGTTGTTGAATTCTGTTTACATTTACATTGGTGAAATATGTTGTTTAGGTTATTAAATATTTTATCACATTTTTTGCTTCAGAAATTTCTTTCCTATTTTCCTCTTCTAAAACCTAGGTGAGTCTTATGGTCTGAAAAATACGGTAATTTTTGGCTGTATGGGATAGAAGAAAGTGAAGGTAGGAAGGGATTTATTAGGTTCATGAAAATTACAGGGGAGAGAAGGCCGAAGGTCTCAGTATGATCAAAGAGTGGATCAGAAGAGTATCTGAGTTAAAGCTAGAAGGTGAAATATTTATTTTTCTTAACTTCTAGATTGTGTTTTAAGTGAAAATAAAACATGCTTTGATGCATTGGCTAAAACAGTACAAACCATATAAAGAAATTCCTGAAACTTGCATAACTTGCTCAAAGGCTATGTGTGTTTTTAAAACTTAAAACGTAACTTATATTAAGAAAAATGTGTAAGGTACGTTTTTTAAGTTTTCAAAGAGTAAACACACTCAAGTGTCTATCTCAAAAAATAGAACATTGCAAGCACCCTCAGAAGTCCCTCAGGCTTTAGTTTTGCCAGTGTTAGATCTTTATATGAATGGACTTTTACAATACTCTATTGAGTACATACCATCTCTGAAAATATTGAAATCACCTAGCACACTGGCAAGTGCTTTCAAAGAAGAGTTTTTTTTTTTAAATGAAGGTATAATACAGCAAAATTCACACATTTTGGCAAACACTTCTTTGATGAGCAGTCATGTAACTGCCACCACAATCAAGATATATTAATAGTTTCAATTTCTCAAAAATTCCCTTGTGTTTGTAGTTAGCCCTCCCCTGCACTGCAACCCCTGGCAACTACTGATCTATTTTTGTGCCCTTTAGTTTTACCTTTGAGGAATGGTTTTTATTTTATTTTATTTTATTTTATCTTCTCTATTCTTTTTTAAAAAAAGATTTTATTTATTTATTTTTAGAGAGAGGGGAAAGGAAAGAGAGGGAGGGAAACAGTGTGTGGTTGCTTCTTGAGTGCCCCCCATCAGGGATCTGGCCCACAACCTAGGCATATGCCCTGAGCAGGAATCAAACTGGTGACCCTTTGTTTCTCAGGCTATCACTCTATCCACTAAGCCACACCAACCAGGGTAGGAACTGCTTTTTAAAAAATTGATTTTAAAATTATAGTTGATACACAGTATTACAATAGTTTTGGGTGTACAACATAGTAATTGCACATTTATATACTTTATGAAGTGATTACCACAATAAGTCTCATAACCATCTGTCACCATACATAGTTATTACAATACTATTGAGTATATTACCTATGCTGTACTCTACATCCCTGTGACTAATTTTATAACCATTTGTACTTAGTCCTCTTTACCTTTTCATCAACCTTTCCACTGACCTCCATTCTAGCAACTGAAATATTTGTTCTCTGTATTTATGAGTTTCGTTTGCTTTGTTCATATATTTTTTACTTTACATATAAATAAAATCATTGTATTTGTCTTTTTCTATCTGATCTCATTCTTTTTTATGGCTGAGTAATATTTCATTGTATGTGTGTACCATATCCTCTTTATTCGTTATTCTATTGATAGACTCCTAGGTTGCATCCATATATTGGTCATTGTAAATAATGCTGCAGTGAATGTAAGAGGCTTTATATCTTTTATAGTGTTTTTATTGTTTTCAAATAGATACTGAGAAGTGGGATTGCTGGGTCATATGATAGTTCTGATTTTAATTTTTTTGAGGAAGCTCTATACTGTTTTCTATAGAGGCTATACCAGTTTATGTTGCACCAGGGTTTTTGTTTCAACACATCCTTGCCAACACTTATTCTTTGTTGTCTTCTTGATGATAGTCATTCTGTCAGATGTGAGGTGTAAATCTCAGTATTATCTCTTGCGATAATGTGGTTTTGATTTGCATTTCCCTGATGATTATTGATGTTGAGCATCTCATGTTTGTTGGCCATCTCTGTGTCCTCCTCTTGGGAGGAATGTGTGTTAAGGTCCTTTGTCTATTTACTAATTGAATTATTTTTTGTTCTTTTTTTAATGCTGTACTTTATGAGTTTCTAATAATTTTGGACATTAACTTGTTATTGGGTATATCATTTGCAAATGTGTTCTCCCATTCAGTAGGTTGCCTTTTTGTTTTGTTGGTGGTTTCCTTTGTGGTACAAAAGCTTTTTAGTTTGACGTAGTCCCATTTGTTTATTTTTGTTTTTGTTGTCTTTGACTTAAGAACGATATCTAAAACAATAACTGCAAAAAGTTATTTAAAAATGTATTGAGTTTGTTGGGGCAACATTAGTTAATAAAATTTTAAAGGTTTCAGATGTACAATTCTATACTATATCATTTTTATATTGTATTGTTTTCACCACTCGAAGTCAGTTCTCCTTCCATAACAATTTATCCTACTCTTCTACCTCCCCTACACCCCCCACCCTTTTACTTTGGTAATCGCCATACTGTTGTTTGTGTACTGCAAAGAGGCTTTAATCCAATTTGACTTTCATTTTATATATTGTGTAAGAAAGTAGTCAAGTATCATTTGTACATTTGTATATATCAGTTTGTTTTCCCAACACTGTTCACTGATGAGACTGTCTTTACTCCATTATGTATTCTTGCCTCTTTTGTCATAGCTTAATTGCTCATAGAAGCCTGAGTTTACTTCTGTGCTCTCTCTCATCTGTACTATTAGTCAGTGTGTCTGCATGTTTGTGTGTGTGTGCCAGTGTTATGCTTTTTGGCTACTATAGCTTTGTAGTATAGTTTGAAACTAGGTAGTATGATACTTCCAACTTAGTTCTTTCTCAAGATTGCTTTGCTATTCAAGGTCTTGTGATTCCATATAAATTTGAGTATTATTTGTTTTAGTTCTGTGGAAAATACCATTAGTATTTTAACAGCGATTGCATTGACTCTGTAGTTTCTTTGGGTAATATGGACATTTTATTATTTATATATGTATAATTTTTTAATCTTTCAATTAAAAATTACTTTTTCACCCATTCCCCCACTTCTCTTCCATCTGGGAAACATGAAAAGGTTCTCAATATTTGTAAATCTGTTTCTGTTCTTCTTCATTTATTTTGATTTTTAGATTCCGTTGTTTATTCATATATACCTATTGCCATTTTATTATTCATATTTTTAAATCTTTTTTCCCTCTTTTTAAAGAAGACCCTTTAACATTTTATGTTATATTTGGTTTGGTGGTGGTGAGCCTCTTTAACTTTTTCTTGTCTGGGAAGCTCTTTATATGTCCTTTGATTCTAAGCGATAGCTTTGCTATGTAAAGTAATCTTGATTATAGCTCCTTGCTTTTAATTACTTTAAATATTTCTTGCCACTCCCTCTAGCCTGCAAGGTTCCTGTTGAAAAATCAGCTGACAGTCCTATGGGAACTCCCTTGTAGGTAACTAACTGCTTTTCACTTGCTGCATTTAATAGTCTCTCTTTGTTTTTTACCTTTTACCTTGTAATTATGACATGTCTTGGTGTGGGCCACTGCACTTCATGGACTTGTATGCCTCTTTCCTTCACTGGGTTAGGGAAGTTTTCTGTCATTATTTTTTCACATAGGTTTTCAATACCTTGCTTTCCCTCTTCCCCTTCTGGTACCCCCATGATGTGAATGTTGGTATGCTTGAAGTTGTCCCAGAGTATCTTTATACTATCCTTACTTTTATGGATTCTTTTTTCTTTTTGCTGTTCTATTGGATGTTTTCTGCTTCCTTATTTTCCAGATCTCTGCTTTGATCCTGTGCTTCATCTGCTTCAATTTTGATTCCTGCACCTATATTCATTGGGGATGTTGGCCTGTAATTTTCTTTTAAATATATTTTATTGATTATGCCTTTACAGTTGTCCCATTTTTCCTCCCCTTTATTCCCCTCTGCCCTGTACCCCTACTTCCACCAGCATTCCCTCCAATTAGTTCATGTACATGGGTCATACATATAAGTTCTTTGGCTTCTCCATTTCCCATACTATTCTTAACCTCCCCCTCTCTATTTTGTACCTACCATTTATGCTTCTTATTCCCTGTAGCTTTTCCCACCTCCACCCCCCACCTCCTTTCTGCTGATAAACCCTCCATATGATCTCCATTTCTGTGATTCTGTTCCTGATTCTAGTTGTTTGCTTAGATTGTTTTTTTTTTTTTTTTTAGGTTCAGTTGTTGATGGTTGTGAGTTTGTTGTAATTACTGTTTGTATTTTTGATCATCTTATTTGTCTTCGGTAAGTCCATTTAATATTTCATTTAATAAGGGCTTAGTGATAATGAAGTCCTTTAAATTAACCTTATCTGGGAAGCACTTTATCTGCTCTTCCATTCTAAGTGATAGCTTTGCTAGATAGAGTAATCTTGGATGTTGGTCCTTGCCTTTCATGACTTGGAATACTTCTTTCCAGCCCCTTTCTGCCTGCAAGGTTTCTTTTGAGGAAGCAGCTGATAGTCTTATGGAAACTCCTTTGTAAATAACTGTCTCCTTTTCTCTTGCTGCTTTTCAGATTCTCTCCTTATCTTTAATCTTGGGTAATGTAATTATGATGTGCCTTGGTGTGTGCTAAGGGGAGTCCAACTTCTTTGGGACTCTGAGCTTCCTGAACTTCCTGGAAGTCTTATTTCCTTGGCTAGATTGGGGACGTTCTCCTTCATTATGTTTTCAGCTAAGTTTTCAATTTTTTGTTCTTCCTCTTCTCCTTCTGATACCCCTCTGATTTGGATGTTGGAATATTTAAAGTTGTCCCGGAGATTCCTCAGCCTCTCCTCATTTATTTGAATTCTTGTTTCTTTCTTCTGTTCTGGTCGAATGTTTATTTTTTCCTTCTGGTCCAAATTGTTGATTTGAGTCCTGTTCCCTTCCCTTCACTGTTGGTTCCCTGTACCTTTTCCTTTATTTCTTTGCATAGCCTTAACTTTTTCCTCTATTTAGTGACCATACTCAACCATTTCTGTGAGTATCCTGATTACCAGTGTTTTGTACTCTGCATCTGATAGGTTGGTTATCTCTTCATCACTTAGTTCTATTTTTGGAGCTTTGATCTGTTCTTTTATTTGGGTGATATTTGTTTTGTAGGTGTACCTGTTACGTAGTAAGGAGCAGAGCCTTAGGTATTTACCAGGGCTGGGCAACCCACATGGCTGCATTGAGGCACTGTATGTTGGGGAGGGTTCAGAGAGAGAACAGTGCTGCTTGCTTGGCTCTCTGCTGGCTTTCAGTCACTTCCCCTGCTACCCACAAACAAATTGTGCCCTTCTGGTGTTGAATCTCAGGTAGGTGGGTTTGTGTACATTCTAGGACCCTGTGGGTCTCTCCAACGAACTCTCCTGTGAGGCTGGGAGTTTCTCCCTCCACTTCAACCTACCCAGGTTTTTATAGCCAAAGGTTTTGAGGTTTTATTTCCTTGCACTGGAACCCTGGGTTGCGCTCTCTCTCTCTCTCCCCAGTTGTTTCTCCCAATTTATCCACACGCAAATGTGGGACTGCCCTCTAGCTGCCATCTTGCCCGCCTGCTCCGCCAGTTGCCATCTTGCTATGCGTCCTCTCTGCCACAGCTTCCTGTCTCTGCCCTTCCTACCTCCTTCCTACCGGTGTAGATGTCAGACTTCTATACAGTTCCTTCCTACCGGTGTACCGCTGTATGTCAGACTTCCATACAGTTCCTTCCTACCGGTGTACCGCTGTATGTCAGACTTCCATACAGTTCGATTTTCTGACATTTCTGGTTATTTTTTTTGTTTTTAAATTTGTTGTTGCCCTTCTTTTGGTTGTAGGAAGAGGCAAAATGTATGTACCTATGCCTCCATCTTGGCCAGAAGTTTATTTTCTTGTTTTTGAAGTGTCTTTGATGCTGTTATCACAGTAATGCTGGACTCATAGAATGAATATGGGAAATTTCTTATTCAGTTTTTTTTTTTTTTTTTGTAGTAATAGTGTGAAAGATAGAATGTTTGGTGGTTTACCTGTGAAGCCATTTGGTGCAGGGATTTAGTTTGTTGGCTTTAAAAAAAATTTATTTAAAGAATTTTTTACTTCTTTTTAGAGTTAGAACTAGAGAGGGAGACGGATAGGAAGAGAAACATCGATGTGAGAGAGAAACTGATAGGTTTCCCCTTGTGGACACCCAGAACACAGACTGAACCCACATTCCAGGCATGTACCCTGACCAGGAATCAAACCAATAACCTTTTTCTTTGAGTGACAACACCCAACCAACAGAACCACACTGGTCAGGGCTTGGCAGTTTTTTGATTACTGATTCTGTCTCTTCAGATTTTTGTTCCTTACTGGTTAAGTCTTGGAAGATTGTGTGTATATAGGAATTTATCTGTTTTTTCTACATTGTCTAATTTGTTGATATAATAATTCATGGTAGTTTTTTATAATCTTTGCATTTTGTGCTGTCTGTTGTCACTTTTTCATTTCTGATTTATTTTTTTGGCCTCTGTTTTTTTTCTCTTCATTAGTCTGGCTAAAGCTTTGTCAATATTCTTTGTCTTTTCAAGGAACCAGCTCTTCATTACATTGACCTTATCTATTATGTTAAAGAAATTAAAAAAAATGATTTTAGAGAGGGGAAAGGAGAGAGAGAAACATTGGTTTGTTGTTCTCCTTATTTATGCATTCATTGTTTGATTCTTGTATGTGCACTGATCTGGGTGATCAAACCCGCAACCTTGGCATATTGGGACGATGCCCATCTTTATTATTTCCTTTCTTTTACTCATTTTGGCTTTGTTCTTTTTCTAGTTTCCTTAGGTGGAAAATCAGGTTGCTTTTTTGAGATTTTTCTTTTTCTTGAGGCTGGCCTGCAGCATTATGGATTTTCTTTTTAGAAAAACTCTTTCCATTTCTGTAGATTTTGGATTATTGTGTTTTTATTTTTATTATTCTCTGGATATCTTTTGACATTATCCTTGAACTTGTTAACTCATAGACTTTAGTAGCATATTGTTCATACTTCACATGTCCGTATTTTTTCCAGGAGTTTTAGAATTGATTTCCCCTTTCATATCTTTGTTATAAAAAAAGATGCTTGATATAATTTTAGTCTTCTTAAATTTATTGAGACTTGTTATGCAGCCTAATGTGTTGTCTTCTGAAAATGTTTCATTTGCAGTCAAAAAGAATGTACATTCTGCTGTTTTGTAATGGAATATTCTGCAAGTATCTATTAAGTACACCTGCTCTACTGTGTTATTTAAGGCCATTGTTTCTGTGTTTATTTTCTGTCTGGATGATCTACCCATTGATGTCAATGGAGTATTAAAGTCCCCTGTCATCATATTACTGTTGATCTCTCCCTCCATGTCTGTTAATATTTATATATGTAAGTGCTCCTACTTTGGGTTGCAATGTTTACAAGAGTTATATTCTCTGGTTGGATTGGTCCCTTTATCATGTTAGAGTATTCTTCTTTTTCCCTTGTTACAGCCTTTGTTTTAAAGTCTAATTTGTCTTAATAGAAGTATTACTACCCCAGCACTTACATGAAATATATTTTTCCATTTCTTCATTTTCAGTCTGTGTGTCTTTCAATTTGAAGCGTGTCTTTTATGGGCATCATATGAACAGGTTTTGTTGGTTTTAAAAATTGAATCAGAGTCTGAATCTGTTTTTTTTTTTTTTAACCTTCGCCCAGGGAGAGAAAGGAGTAGGGAAGGAAGGAAACATTGATCAGTTGCCTCTCATACATGCTCTGACCAGGGACTGAACCTGTAACTTAGGCATGTGCTCTGACTTGGAATCAAACCTGTGACCTTTGGTTTACAGGACAATGCTCCAAGCAACTCAGCCACCCTGGCCGGGCCAGATACCGTGTGTCTTTTGATTGGAGCATTTAGTTCATTTACATTTAAAGTAATTGTGGATGGATATGTAGTTGTTGCCATTTTATTGTTTTGTTCTTCTGTTTCTTCTTTTGCTCTCATACATTTCAATAGTGGTTTTTTTGGATTCTCTTTATTTTTTGCATATCTCTTTTGTGGTTACCATGAGATTCATATGTACCAAAATTGTGTGTTTTTCCAGTCTGTTTTAAGTTGTTGGTTGCTTATGTTTGAACACATTCTTAAAGTGTACCTTTTTTGTACTCATTCTCCTCTCATTTTTGTCATATTTTACATCTTATGTGTGTGTGTATATATTCCTTAGTTTGTTATTGTATTTGCATGTGATCACTGTTTTTCTGTATTTTAACCTTTAGACTAGCCTTACGATTACTACACTAGTTTTACGTTTGTCTTTATCAGTGAGATTTTTTTCTTTCCTATCTTTTCTTATTTTTAGTTTTTACCCTTTCTTTCCCCCTTAAAGGAGACTTTTGGACATGTTAGCTTTGTGGTGATAAACTCTTTCTGTCTTGGGAAACTCTTTATCTCTCCTGAAATTCTGAATGATAACCTTGCTGGGTAGAGATATTATTGGGTGTAGGTATTTTCATTTCATTACTTTGAATATATGTGCCATTCCCTTCTGGACTGTCAAGTGTTTGTTGGCGAATCTGCTGATATCTTTTATGTGGTCTTCCTTGTTCATAACTAGCTGCATTTCTCTTGCTACTTTTATTATTTCCTCTTTAACTTTTGACATTTTAATTATGATGTTGATGTGGACCTCTCTGGGTTCATTTTATTTGGAACTCTGTGCTTCCTGGACTCATATGTTTATTTCCTTTGCCAGATTAGGGAACTTTTCCATTATTTTTTTCTTCTTGAAATAGGTTTTTATCCCCTACTGTCTCTTCTGCTTCTGTGACCCCTATGATGTAAATGTTGCTGCATTCGATGTCCTAGATGGTCCTTAGACTGTTCTCATTTCTTTGGATTCTTTTTTCTTTTTGCGGTTCCCATTGGGTGATTTCTGCTACCTTGTCTTTCAGTTCACTAATTTGTTCTTCTAATCTGCTGTTAATTCCCTATAGTATATCTTTCATTTCAGTTACTGTATACATTTCTTTTTTATATTTTCCGTTTCTCTGTTGTTCTCACTCAGTTCACCTATTTTTGGCCTGAATTTGTTAAGCATCCTTATAACCATTGTTTGAACTCTACCTGGTAAATAGCTTGTTTTCCATTTTGTCTATTCTGTTTGGAGTTTTGTCCATTTACTTCATTTGAGACTTCTATGTCTCCTCATTTTGGCTGTATCTTTTGTTAGTTTTTATGTATTAAGTATATCTGCTATGTGTCTCAGTATCAAAAGAGAGGTTTTATGTGGAAGGTGTCCTATGGGGCCCTGGGGTGTAGTCCCCCTGTTCATCAGAGCTCCAGGGATGTCCCCATGTGGGTTGTATGTGCCCTTCTTTTATAGTTGGGCTGAAATTGCTGCAGGCACATTGTTGGGTGGAGTTGTCCCTTAGGCCAACTGGTTGTGAGTATGGGCCATAACTACAGTGAACAGGCTGTTGTGTGGGAGGTGGCAGGTGTGGGAGTTGCTTTAACGGAGCTCTGGTGCCAGCCAGGGCAGCCTGTCAAGTTTATGGGTTGTGGAATTTTTAGGTGGAGTCTGGTGTGGTTGCAGGCTAGGCATGTCTGAACTGGAGCCTCTTAGGAGGGGCTATGGTGTGGCTAAAACTGGCCTTGGCCTGCTGTGGCTGTGCTGGACATGGGAGGGGCTCTGGGGTAGGCCAAGGCCAGCCAATGATGTCTGAGACCAGTCACTGCTGTGCAACTCTAGGGGCTGCTTAACAGTAGTGATTGTATAAGCTTTGGCTGGTCACTGCTTATGCAGGGCATGTAGGTGCTGGGAGATGCTATAATGGAAGCCAAGGCCAGTTACCACTTTTGCCAGGCTTATGGCCTCTTTGTAGGAGCTATGATGCAAGTTGAAGCTGGTCACTGGTTGTGCCAAACTTGGGGCCACTTGATTAGCACTACACTGCAAGCAGAAGTTGGTAACTGCTGTGCTAGGCCTGAGGGTGTTTGGGAGGAAATTCATTGTGCACCCAAGGTTGGCTTCTGCTTGTTCATAATGTCTGGAGCTACTGGAAGAGCATCAGCCCAGCAATTGGAATAGGTTGGTGAGGGGTCTCAGGGAAACTACGGGGCAGGGCAACAGATGTTAGCCAGGTTAATGAAGAGTAGTAGATTTTGTACCTGCCTGCACTGGGCCAGCTAAGTGAGAGAAAATCTCAACAAAGGGATAATGGCATCCACCAGCACCTCTGTCCCCTGAGATAGTTCCCACCAGTCTTTGCCCCTGCTGCTCTAGCTTGAAGTTACTCCCTTTAAGTCCTCATTAAACCCAGGCACTTCTTAATCTGCTGCTTGTGCAGGAGCTTGGAGCAAGTAGGTTTGTGTGTGAACCCTTTATGATCTGATGACTTTCCTAATTTAGGTGATTAAAAGTTTTATTCTCCCCCTGGCCAATGTAGCTCAGTGGATTGAGCAAGGGCTGCTAACCAAAGGATCACAGTTCGATTCCCAGTCAGGGCACATGCCTGGGTTGCAGGCCAGTTCCCAGCAGGGGATGCATGAGAGGCAACCATACATTGATATTTATGTCCCTCTCTCCTTCCCTTCCCTTCTAAAGATAAATAAATGAAATCTTTTTTTAAAAAAGTTTTATTCTCATGTTTTGGTGCTAGTTGAAGAACTTTCCCTGATTTATAATTTACCAGACTTACAACAGAATTTAATATGTGCTTGTAGAGTTAAAATAGTGGTTAGATAGATGAGGAATGAATATCTGCTGTGTAGAGGTCCAAAGGAGCTTTTGAGATTCTGCAAAAGTTTATTATCTTGATGTGGGTGGTGGCTATACAGATTTATACATATAATTCATCAAGCTAGACACTAAAGTTTGTGTACCTTAAGTTGTATCTCATTTTTAAAAAGAGCTATAGGTTTTTAAATTCTACATAAAATCACCCTTTCTCTCCGACCAATTTTTTTGTCAGTCATTTTCAGCTTGATATTATTTTTAGCTCTTTACTCTTTTTTATTCCCATTAACTCACAAACGCATTCTTACAGGCAGTAATAGATGTTGGTAACATTAAAATATATGTGTCACCAGAATTCTAGTAATGATCGTTTTATAGTTATCAGTAAATTATATATGCCTGGCAGTGCTTAGAATCTATTACATACTAATCTATCATTAGGGCCTGGCTCTTTTTACACGTTTCACCCAGTATCTAGTATGTTTGTGGCACCTTTATTTTTTCCCTGCATCCTCTGTAGTTCATAAACTTCTTCTCAAAGTGTAAACCACACACTCTGTTTTAAAAATTATTTTATTTATTTATTTTTAGGGCGTAGGGAAGGGAGGGAGAAAGGATGAGAAACATATATGTGAGAGAGAAACATCTATCCGTTGCCCCTTGCACACACCCCGACTGGGGACCAAACTGGCAACCCAGGCCTGTGTTCTGAAATCGAACAGTTTTGGAAATTGAACTGGTTACCTTTTACTTTGCATGACAGTGCCCAACCAACTGAGTCAAGCTGGTCAGGGAAAGACTATAAACTTTATATGACTAAGTACACTCTTTGTTCAGCTAGATTTTTTTGTTATTGTTTAAGCAAGACTGCCTTGACAGGTAAGCAGTGCATTGATTTATAGTCTGATGTGAACTCCTTGTCCCATTGGAGATCAACTGCTTCAGTAAACTGGTTTATATCTTATGAGTTAACAATTTATCAAATATACAGTATATTGACAGGGAGCGGGTGAGTGGCAGGAGTTATAGTGCTCAAATGAGTGTGAAAGGACTTTTGTCCTTATAGCATCCAAATCCCTTTTCCGTATTTCTGGAACTCCTTTATTTTGGGGGTGAGTGGCAGAATGTCCTTATAACTACAGTTGGGTAGATTTAGCCAAGCAAATGCCACCAGTATGGACAGCAGCAGAGCCAGTGAGACTGAAAAGTGGGACGAGGTAGATTCTGTCCTGTCAGGGGTGGCAGTAGCAGTAGTGTCTTTCCAGGACCAATTCTGTTGCAGTTCTGGATATGTTTCCTGGCTGTGTAGCCTAGAAGTCCGGTTCTGGTAAGATTGTTATCTACTACCTATCTTTTCATAAATATATTTCCTGCATAGCCACAAATGGGTTTTTGTTGTTTATAGCTAAGAACCCTTACTAGAAAAAAAATACGTACTTAAAAAAATTATACCATTAGTGTACTCAAAGTTGACTGTAAGCAAAATATATTTTTTAAGTAAATTTACAGTTTTAAAATGTTTTAAATTAGACTTATTTTGTGAGACATGTTGCAGATGGTAAAAATTCTCAAACAATTATTTCAGCCCTGGCCATGTGGGTCAGTTGGTTGGGGTGTTGTCCCATACACAAAAAGGTTGCGGATTTGATCCTTGGTCAGGACACATACCTACATTGTGGGTTTAGTCCCTGGCCAGGGCATGTATGGAATGCAACTAATTAATCAGTGTTTTTCTTTCTCTCCCCACCTCTCTAAAGTCAATAAAACATCCTCGGGTAAGGACTAAAAATAATAATTATTATTATTATTTCATTTTAATATTTGTATTTTAAAATTTCAGTATGTTTTATGGACCATGTGCTGCTGTGTATGCCTGAAGTACTTGAAATGCAAGTTTGGAGAGACTGCCATCTAAATGCTTGGCTGGATTAAGCGCCTACTTAGGATGGTTATTCAACAGGTTGGAATAAAAATGGAATCGGTGAGTGCTCAAAACTCATTTTAAGATCCAGGCATTTAGACCTTTTAGGAATTTTTTTCTCAGAAAGTGAAATGCATCTATATATGACCAACATTTTGATACCAATTTAATATGTTTATATACTATTTAATTTGCTTACTATTGAAATGATAGAAGAGAATTTTTACCTAGCATCCAAGCAAGGGAATGACTTTCTGGGTTACACTGAAAACTTACCAATATTCATCTGACTGTGAAAAGCAATGCATTTGTCAACAAAGAACAAGTGCTGGGGAAGATATGGAGAAAAGGGAACCCTAGTGCAGTGTTAGTGGGAATGCAGACTTGTGCAGTTGCTGTGAAAAACAGTATGGAGTTCCCTCAAAAAATTATAAATGGCACTGCTTTATGACCCAGCAGTTTCACTTCTGGGAATATATCCTAAGAATCCCCAAAACCCAATTCGAAAGAATATATGCACCCCTATGTTCATAGCAATGTTGTTTACAATAGCCAAAATCTGGAAACAGCCCAAGTGCCCATCAGCTGATGAATGGTTAAAAAATCAGTGGTACATTTACTCAGTGGAATACTACATGGCCATAAAAAGAAGGAACTGTTTTGTGGCAGCATGGATGGAATTGGAGATTATTGTGTTAACTGAAATAAGCTATCCAATGAAAGACATATACCATGATCCTACTTGTATGTGGAATCTAATGAACAAAATAGACTGAATAAAATAGAAATAGAAGCTTGGGTACATGCAACAGACTGACAGCTATTGGGATGGAGAAGGAGGGACCGAATGAAAAAAGGTGAAGGGATTAGCCAAAGAACACATGTGCATAACCCACAGACACTGACAACAGTGTGGGGATGGCCTCAGGAAAGGGACAGCAAGGGCTGGGTGGAGGGGGGCAAAGGGGAAAATGGGGACATCTCTAATAGTGTAAACAATTAAATAATATATCTGTTATTAGGGAGGAAAAGTGTTAAATATATATATAGAAATGATTGAATATGTTTGACTAATATATAACAGGGTTGTAGAATTATTAATATTGAATGTTGCTATAATTGGTTTAGCACACAACTTTTAAAGCAAAAGGTAAGTCATGTCTTCTGTAATATAACAACTATAGCTATGAAGAAAAAATTAATATATGGTTATTCCATACCAAAGATGATCTTGACATTTTCAAAAGCATTTTTTTTTACATAATTTATTCCAGATCCAATATAAAGTTTTTAGAGCAGTAGTTGTACCAAGCATATTTTGTGGAGTTCTTGTTTTCATTTTCAAATTTAATGTTTTGTTATAGATGACATAGAATTAGCTTTATTTATTAAAGACATAGGCAAGGAACATAATTTGAAAATGAGTATACTTTTTAATGAACTACTTTTAATTTTTATTTTGTGTCTTTTCATATCTTCTTAAAAGAAAGTTGAACTGGAAATCCCCCTAACCATTCCCTCCCTGAATGTTACTTACATCTATTTTCTTTGGAGATAAAATGCAAAGAACCAAATTAACTCAACTTTTTTTATAACTGTATAATTTTGAGATTATTAGCTTGAGGATCAGCCATAGGAAAATGGTTTGTAAAGTTAGTAGTATTTTGTCCTGACTGGTGTGGCTCAGTTGGTTGGGCATCATCCTGCAAAGCACAGGGTCACTCACCCATTCGTTTCCCAGTCAGAGCACGTGCCTGGGTTGTGAGCCTGCGTGAGATGAGAGAGGCAGCCCTTCAGCGATGTTTCTCTCACACATCAGTGATTCTCTCCCTCTCTTTTTCCCTCCCTTCCCCTTTCTCTAAGAATAAATAAATAAAATCTTTTTAAAAAGGTAATAGTATTTTCATCTTTTTTAGTTGCATCTTTCTATGTTTTGGACTTCACTTAATGCAGGTATACCACTTTCTTAACTTTTTTATTACAATCTGGCTACATAGGGTTGGTTAACATTTTAGTACTGACAGCAAAATAATTTATTTTGCTTTCAGAAAGATGTGAATCATTTTTCACTTATGATTCCTCCGAAGTGCAACTTTATAGTTTATGATTTCCTATTTATTTGCAGTTTTAACAAGAAGTATATTTGGTAGAAAGTTTGTAGGTCTTGGACTCAAACAAACCTGGGTCTGATATTTATCTTTGCCAGTTATTTTCTTTATCTACAAATTACAAGTAAGGACTATGGCAGGATTAGGTTGTAGATTCTATGACAGTACATGTAAAACACCTAGCACAGTGTTTTATATATGGTGTAGATACATTAAAAGGTTAGTGTCCTGTGGTTTTGCTCTGTCATACCCTGCCCCAAGTCAGATGAATGTGACTGGTGCTGATTGAAGCTAAAGTAAAAAATACTGTTTCAGGAACCGAGTACACACATTAGCTTATTCATTTATTTAGCTTTGTTCATTTTGAGCTATAAAATGGATGCCTTTTATCAAAGAATGGACCAGGTGAGAGAGCATTAACTTGTTCCTGATACTATAATTACAACTGAGGGCCCTTTCCACTAATAGCAGATGAAGAAGATAATTTTTTCCTGTAACATGTAATTGTCAACTTGAATCAGTTAACTGAAGATCTATGTAAAACAAGTTTTCTTGTAACATAAAGCAATTTACTCCTTGGGAGTCATTTTCTACCTTAGTTTGCAAGTTCTCTTAGTCTGCTGTCAAAGATTAAAAAGGTAAAGTGTACCAATATTTTACCTTTGGGCATCAGAAATTAAAAGAAAAAACTTTTTAACTTTACCTTTTGGATTTTCTCAGTGGTTTAATAAATAACTTGATACTATGTTTTGAAGTATTCCAAAAGAAGAAACTAGCTTTGTTCTTTACATATTTAACTGCCTTAAAAAAAAGTCCAGGTTTTGAAATCAGGGTTCTGTTGTTGCCATCATGACAAGTGATGATTACTTCTTTGTATTTTAATCTACACATCAATACCACCATAATAGCTATCACAGACGGGCTTACTATGTATGCCCAGTTCTTTTATTTGTATTATGTGTGTTCAGTAGAACCAGATGTTCAGAGTGTTTAACTGACTTCACCAAAGTTACCTGTAAGTGGCAGAGATGTAGTAACCCAATTCTGATTCTAAACTTTCTTCTGATTTTTGTGTACTTTGCTACATTAATTAAAAACATTACATATAAATACATTAACTCATCTAATGCTCACAGCCTCATGAAGTAGTTACTGACCCCATTTCATAGCTGAGGGACTGGAAGCATTGCATAGAGGGATCAGTTATTTGGCCAGCTTCGTACAGGCAGTGAGTGATAGAGCCTGCTTTCAGAGCCAGGCGTGTATGCTGCCATGGCCTCTCTGTTTTCTCCTCACTGCCTTCCACTTGGCTCAACATGTGTTTGAATTTAAAACCATATATTCACATCTGTCCAAACTTTCTCCTCAGTCTATTACTATATTTATGTCCTTAAGCAAAAATATATTTTTAATTATATTTTATTGATTGTGCTATTATAGTTGTCCTGATTTTTCCCCTTTACCCCCTTCCTCCACCCAGCATCTCCCACTCCCTGAGGCAATGCCCCCACCATTATTCATGCCCATGGGTCATGCATATAAGTTCTTTGGCTACTCCATTTCCTACACTGTACTTTACATCCCCATGGCTATTCTCTAGCTACCTATTGGTACTTTTTAATCCCCTCACCTCTTCACCCAGTCCCCTACAGTGCCCTTCCATCTGGCAGCCATCAAAATGTGCTCTGTATCCATGTTTCTGTTTCTGTTCTTCTTGCTTGCTTAGTTTGTTTTTTAAATTCAGTTGTTGACATATCGTATTGGCATTTTATTGTTCATAGTTTTGATCTTTTTTTTTATTGTTCAGTTACAGTTGTCCCAATTTTTACCCCATTGCTTTCCCCTGGTCAGCTCCCCGACCCCACAGTTAATCCCTACCCTGTTGTCTCTTACTATGGGTCCTTTATACATGTTCCTTGACTATACCCTTCCCCTTCTTTCCCCCATTATCTCTCTCCCCCCTCCCCTCTGGTTGCTGTCAGTTTGTTCTTTATTTCCATGTCTCTGGTACTATTTTAGTCATTAGTTCGTTTTATTCATTAGGTTCCACTTACAGGTGAGATCATATGGTATTTGTCTTTTGCTGCCTGGCTTATTTCACTTAGCAAATACTCTCTAATTCCATACATGCTGTCACGAAGAGTGTGAGTTCTTTCTTTTTTTTCTGTAGCATAGTATTCCATTGTGTAAATGTACCACAGTTTTTTGATCCACTTATTTACTGATGGGCAATTAGGCTGTTTCCAGCACTTGGCTATTGTAAGTAATGCTGCTATGAACATTGGGGTGCATAGGTTCTTTTGAATTATTGTTTCAGGATTCTTAGGGTATAATCCCAGCAGTGGGATGACTGGATCACTTCTTTTTCTTAAATAAGTCCCTTTAACATTTCATATAATAATGGTTTGGTGATGATGAACTCCTTCAGTTTTTTCTTGTTTGGGAAGCCCTTTGATTCTAAATGATAGCTTTGCTGGGTAGAGCAATCTTGGCTATTGGTCCCTGATTTTAATGACTTTGCATATTTCTTGCGAATCCCTTCTGGCTTGAAAAGCTTCTTTGAGAAATCAGCTAACAGTCTTATGGGAACTCCCCTGTAGGTAACTGCTTTCCTCTAGTTGGCTTTTAAGATTCTCTCTTTATCTTTAATCTTTGGCATTTTAATTATGATGTGTCTTGGAGTGGGCCTCTTTGCATCCGTCTTATATGGGACTCTTTGCTGCTTGGACTTGCATGTCTGTTTCCTTCACCAAATTAGGGAAGTTTTCTTTCACTATTTTTCAAATAGATTTCCAATTTCTTGCTCTTTCTCTTCTCCTGGTACCCCAATGAGGCAAATGTTGTCCCAGAGGCTGCTTATACTATCCTAATTTTCTTGGATTCTCCCTTTGTTTAAAATATATTTTATTGATTATGCTATTACAGTTGTCCTATTTTTCCTCCCCTTTATTCCCCTCTACCCTGTAACCCCACTTCCACCAGGATTCCTTGCAATTAGTTCATATACATGGGTCTTACATATAAGTTCTTTGGCTTCTCCGTTTCCCATACTATTCTTAACCTCCCCCTTTCTATTTTGTGCCTACCATTTATGCTTCTTATTCCCTGTACCTTTTTCATCATTTTCCCCCTTCCCTTACCCGCTGATAACCCTCCACATTATCTCTATTTCTGTGAATCTGTTCCTGTTCTGGTTGTTTGCTTAGTTCATTTTTATTTTTTTTTTTAGGTTCAGTTGTTGATGGTTGTGTGTTTGTTGTAATTACTGTTTGTATTTTTGATCATCTTCTTTTTCTTAGATAAGTCCATTTAACATTTCATATAATAAGGGCTTGGTGATAATGAAATCCTTTAAATTGACCTTATCTGGGAAGCACTTTATCTGCCCTTCCATTCTAAACGATAGCTTTGCTGGGTAGAGTATCTTGGATGTAGGTCCTTGCCTTTCATGACTTCAAATTTTTCTTTCCCATCCTTTCTTGCCTGCAAGGTTTCTTTTGAGAAATCAGCTAATAGTCTTATGGGAACTCCTTTGTAGTAACTGTCTCCTTTCCTCTTGCTGCTTTTAACATTGTCTCCTATCTTTAATCTTGTAATATAATTATGATGTGCCTTAGTGTCTTGCTCCTTGAGTCCAATTTCTTTGGGACTCTCTGGGCTTCCTGGAATTCTTTTTCCTTCACCAGATGGGGAAGTTCTCCTTTATTGTGTTTTTAAATAAGTTTTCAATTTCTTTCTCTTGCTCTTCTTCGGGCACCCCTATGATTGGGATGTTGGAACATTTGAAGTTCTCCCAGAGGTTCCTAAGCCTCTCTTCATTTTGTTAAATTCTTGTTTCTGCCTTCTGGTTGAATGTTGATTTCCTTCTTCTGGTCCAAATTTGATTTGAGTCCCAGTTTCCTTCCCTTTACTGTTGGTTCTCTTTATTTCACTTTTCCTAGCCTTCACTTTTTCTTCTATTTTACTACCATACTCAACCATTTCTGTGAGCATCCTGATTACCAGTGTTTTATATTCTGCATCTGATAGGTTGGCTATGTCTTCATCACTTAGTTCTATATTTTCTGGAGCTTTGATGTGTTCTTTCATTTGGGTCATATTTTTTTGTATAGGTGCGCCTGTTACATGGTAAGGAGCAGAGCCTTAAGGTATTCACCAGGGCTGGGCAATCCATGTGGCTATGTTGTGGCATGTATGTGGGGGAGGGTTCAGAGAGGGAACAATGTCACTTGCTTGGCTCTTGGCTGGCTTCAGCCACTTGCTCCGCTACCCACAAGTAAATTGGGCTCTTCTGGTGCTGATGCCCAGGTGGGTGGGTTTGTGTACATTCTAGGACTCTGTGGGTCTCTTCAGTGAACTCTCCTGTGAGGCTGGGAGTTTCTCCTGCCGCTGCAACCCCGCAGGTGTTTTCAGTCAAAGGTTTTGAGGCTTTATTTGCCCACACTGGAACCCTGGGTTGTGCAGTCTGTCTTGCTCCCTAGTTGTTCCTCCTGGTTTATATGCACACAAATGTGGATCCTCCCTTATCCACCAGCTGCCACCTTTCCCGGTCTGCTAGTCATGGCCTTGCCGCAGGCCCTCTTCACCCTGGCTGCCCATCTCCACTCTTCCTACAGGTCCGGATGAATGTTTTTTCTTTAACTCCTTGGTGGTTGGACTTCCATACAGTTCAACTTTCTGGCAGTTCTGTTAGTTTTTTGTTTTTAAATTTGTTGTTGTCTTTCTTTTGGTTGTGGGAGGAAGCAGAGTATATCTACCTTTGCCTCTATCTTGGTTGGAAGTCTGGATTCTCTTTTCTTTTTGTTCTGATTGGTTGTTTTTTGTTACTTTCTATTCCATATAATTGATTTGAATCATGGTTTCATCCAACCACTCTACTGTGGTTTCCCTGTCAATTAATTGTTATTTATTTCAATTAGCATATCCTTCATTTCTGACTGGATCTTTTTTATGCTGTTAGTCCTCACTAAGTTCCTTGAGCATTCCTGTAACCAGTATTTTGAACTCTGCATCTGATAGATTGCTTATCTCCATTTTGTTTACCTTTTTCTGAAGTTTCTATCTGTTCTTTCATTTGGTCCATGTTTCTTTGTCTCCTCATTTTGGATACCTCTCTGGGTTTGTTTCTCTATTAGGTAGAGTTCTGTGTCTTGGTAGTGTGTCCTAATGTAGTAGTTGTCCTGTAGGGTTGATCCAGTCACCCAGCCTCCCCTCTCACCCAAGCTGGGAGCTCGAGATACACCCTTGTGTGGGCTCAGTACACCCTCCTCTTGTAGTTGAGCTTTAGTTGCTGTTGGCAGATCAATGGGAGGGATTTACCCAGGTCAGTCAGCTGTGTAGGGGCAGGATGGTGGTGCTACGAAGTGGTCTGTAGCTGTCCAGTGTGTGCGCTGGCCCTGGGGTTTTCCAGGTGGTGCAGGCTAAGGTCAGTCCTGACTTAATGCGTTGCCCAGGGAAACCAACCTGAGATATAATGCTATCTGAGATGGCTGCTACTTGTGCTGGGCTTGGAGAATCCCAGGTGAAGCCAAGGTGTGAATCTAGGCTGGTTGCTGCTAGTGCTGGGCCTGGGGGGGCTCACTGAGGCCAGCTGTTGCTTGTTTGAGAGGATTTAGAAAGTTGTAAGGCATGAGCCAACCCCAGCCATTTTTATGGAAAGGCAGCTTGGGTGGGCCAGTAAATTGGGTGCGGCAGAGTCTTGGGATCTCCAAGGCAGGTCAAATAGTGTTAGGTTGATGGAGTCTCAGATATAGCACCAGCTTGCCAGCTGTAAAGTAGGAAGGTTTAGAAAAGGGACAATGGCATCTGCTCACCTTGATTCCAGACACTTCAGTTCCTCCCTCTGTAACATCCGTACCTTTCAAACTGCTACACCAGTGCTGGAGCTTAGAGGGAGTGACTCTAAGTAGGTGAGTCTCTGTTCTTTAAGAGGAACTGCTTGGGACTCTAGAAGTTTCTTCCACTGACTCAGTCCTGCTGGTTTTTGCAGCCAGAAGTTGTGGCAATTAACTTCCTGGCACGGGAACCCTGGGCTGAGGGACCTGGTGTGGGCCTGGGCCTCTTTGCTCCTGGTATATCCCTCCTGAATTTTTACACACCACACATAGGTGAGGGACCAGCCTATTTTGAGTCTGTGTTCCACCTCCCAGTCTGGATGGATGTGGTTTCTTTAATTCTGTAGCTGTCAGATTTCCATTCAGTTTATGGTTCTGAGTTATGGTTTTATATTTTAGTTGTAATTTTGATGTGGTTGTATGAAGAAGCAAAGCATGTCTGCCTACACTGCCGTCTTTACTAGAAATCACAAAAATACAGAGTCTGGCACAAATAATGCCCCTTTTTAATTTCAAAGTCTTATTTCAATTTCATAAGCATGTAATTTTGTAACATAACAATATCATACTCAAGCACACATGACATTTTAGGTGAAATGTTCAAATTAAAACTATAAATTATCTCACCCATGTTAATACCCTACCAACCACACTCAAGCTAGACCCTGTATTTTTTAAATAGAGGATTCAAGAATATTAAGCTAATGTGATTCTTTTAATCTCAGTATTTTATGTGGAAAGAGTTACAGCAAATATCTAATGTGTATTAGTAATATATTTCCATAATTCCTAAAAGTGGTCTTTTTTTCCCTTTTGTTCTTTCAAGGATGTGAATGTGGCTGGGAGTTTAGTGCAAGGAAGAAAAATTGAGGAAGTGTTACCTTCAATTAGGGATTTTGAAATTGTCACAGAGTTTCAGCTTCCTATCTCTGCCACCTTCCTTTCAGAACAAACTTTTCATTTTCTCCTGACTTCCTTGGAATTAAGAATTTTTCTTTGTTGGGTCCTAGATTGCCTGAAAACTTGATAATGGTATTGATATTCTTCCCAAAATAATGTTATATACATACACTATTTTGCATGTAATTTCAGGGATATGTGACTCTCAGAACCCTTGCATTAATATTGTATATAAATACTATATATTGAGAAAATACCTTTATTTAGAATTAAATTTATACTTTTTCCTGCTAAATGGTGTGTCCCAAAGAACAGTGGAGATTAAACCGGTCTATAACAAATGAATTGCCACATAAAGCTTGAGTGCAGTCATCATGATGGGACAGATGAGAGCTTCAGATTCCAGCTTCACATTTCAACACTTCTACAGTAGCATTTCACAATGTTAAAAATAATAATAATAATAAATTGTTTTCCTTCCATCATCCTCCTTGCTGTCATCAGTTTCAAACACTGTTGCTAAACGTTATGGACTGTCACCACTAGACACAGACCACAGACATGCACACAGAGATACACAGATACATTATGAGATTATCAGTAGTTCTTATACATAAGTTATTATTGCTTCTTAATGGAATTGAATTCTTATTAATGATATCGAATTGTCTGGTAATGACTTTTTTCTTCCCTGCCCTCTCTCTTACATCTGAAAAAATATTAAGAAGAGTTTATCTTTAGAGGAAATCTTTGCTTCTCCAAATAAGTATACTGACAAGCCACAGTTCAGCCACCATTAGGGTAGGAGATACTCTTGAGTCATATAGCCTCCCAGTGTACAGATGGTGACTGTTCAGTACCATCTGTTCATTGTTTCCTCACAGCCATTTATAATTTCTTCCCCTCCATGAGGGCTGAAAAGAAAAAAATAAAGACCAAGTTATAGAGTTCCTGGAAGTTAGCTGCTCAGTTTTTCCTATAATTCAGTAAAGGTTATGGCTCTTCTTTCTAAATATTCCAGTCATCAGCTTACATAGACACTTCATATTTCTTGGTGCTAACTGATATACAATTCATAACAGAAGAATAACATTATGTTGGTCTACTATGTATACTTGAAAAAAATAATCACATAAAGCAATCTGTCTTTTACTTCCTTAAATTTTGTGTAATTCCAAATAGTCTATTTACTCCTTATATGTAAAGCCTCAGTCTGTGCTCACTTTCTCTTGCGTTCACCTGGAATTCTTTTCTTCTGATAAGCAGATGAGAAGGTAATAGTTGAAAACAGCCCTGAAGCATGAATAGCAAGGAATTCTAAAAGCTGGCATAAACAGTTCCTGATCTCAGCAAATGCTTTGTAAATTTTTGTTCGCGAGCTTTTTTTTTGCCATCTTCATCTCCAGTTAAGATCTTTGTTTACTGGTGGAACAGGAGGTTCCCTTCAGACTATGTAGTTGTCATATTGTGATGCATAAATAGTGTTCCACTACTCCTGTGTCCTTGAGTTTTGACTTGCAAAGACTCAAGGAGACAAATAACTGAAAGGTATACATACTATTGCCCTATGGATCTATGTTTTTAAAGATTTTATTTATTTTTAGAGAGAAAAGGAGGGAGAAAGAGAGAAATGAACAGTTGTCTCTCGCTCTCCCTCAGCTGGGGAGCTGGCCTGCAGTCCAAGCACGTGCCCTGACCAGGAATTGAGCTGACCCCTCTTCACTTTGCTGGATGACACCCAACCCCTGAGCCATGCAGGTCATGGCTGTCTGTGGATCAAGACCTATTAACATGTATAAGCTAAAGACTGCTTGAATACTGTTTTAGAATCACCATATTTTGCAGTGTATAACACATACTTTTTTGCCCAAAAATTTGAGGAAAAAATAAGGATGCACATTATACATGGGTAATACTAATTCTGTATCTGTGTAGATGTTTTTAATTCTTTCATTTACACAAAGTATTATCCGTGTGCAAAATAATATCTGGAATACAATAGTCATTTTGTAAATATAAATAAAAACTCGAATTAAAAAATTAAAACAAAAGATTTTATCTGGAATTTTTGGGCCAAAAACTTGGGTGCACGTTATACATGGGAGTGCCTGATACACGGCAAAATACAGTGCCTGCCCACGGTTTTTTTTCTTGACCTCTTATGTTAGCTTTGTGAAACTGTGGTGCTTCCCATTGTCCTTTAGTGTCCTTGAGTGAGAGATGTTTTTCTTTCTCTTAATCCTCATGTGTTATTAACCATATTCATTTGATAATCTTCTGTATGAACATTGGTAGGCATAATTTGAGTTCCTGAACTACAGATAATTCCTTTCGAGGCATCAGAGTAACTTTGCCTCATGTATTCTTAGTTTAATTTCAATACTGATGTCTTTCTACTGCCCAGTTTTCCAGTACGTACCATCTTTTTATGTTTCCAAAACAAGGGTTACAGTTTTGTTGGTTATAGTAGCTGGTTATAGGAACTCTCCCAGGTAACAGTCAGTAAAACTTGTAACATCATGAGGGGAATTATGTAACAGCTGAGGCAGATGCCAGAAGTATCATCTATGTTCCCCCATGATCCTCACTGTAACTCATACCACTATTCCTAAATTGGATTTGGTTGCTAAAATATAAGACGTCAGATTGCATCTATGTTCATTTTATGAGTCGTTCGTGCTTTTTAAATGGTCTAAAGATCTACTTTGGGTTATGTGTTGGAGACACCACTGTTTACAATAACAATTATTACTGGGTCATACTATTTATATTAGAGTAATCCCATTCATCATACTGTTTGTAATTAATTTCATTCTTTAAATTAGAATGTCCATGGAATAACTTTAAGAAGGGGTTGGTGTCCATTGCTTAGAATACATTTAATCTGGTTTGGTACTTATTTAGTTTTACAATATAATTGAATGTTAAAGTTTAATGATGCAATATAATAGTATATCAATCTCATTCTTTTCTTTTAAAACTCCTTTTAATAGCACACTACCTCTCTTTACCTCTTCTGTCTAGGCTTTCAAGTGTAGCACTCAAAACAGATGGATAGTTTTTCTCTTTAAAGAAAGATCATATACTTGGGGAGAAGTTTCAAGGTACAGCTTGTAATGATTTAACACTCTACATGTGTGCTTTTTGTTTGTTTTTTGGCTTTGGGGGTTTGTTTCTGTTTTTGCTTTAAGCATAGTATAATGTCCTCTGTGTATTATGATTTCATCTGGGAAATTTTACTCATTAGGGTAAAATGCACCACTCATGCACCACTAGTGCATTTTAGTTCCTTTTTGTAAAGTAGGAAAAGGGGCCTTTGCCCTGGGGACAAGGCCTCACAAGAAAATGTAGTGCAACTGGATTTTGGCCCCTGCTCACCCTTGGCCAGGTGTTCTTGTGTAGCAAACAAAATACGTGGTACAAATTCAGATTCTGAACTTGACACTGATTTGGATTTGTTTTGAAAAGTCCATTATAGGAAAAGTAGTCATAGTTTTAAAAAATATATATGTATCTAAAATTTTAAACCTAAAAATATAGTGGAAGAGATAAAGGTTGTTTCCTTTGCAGAATAGTGGGAAAACCTAATAAAAATAGATAATGTTTTTACTTCAAATATAGAATTATTTTACAATTGCTAGTTATTTTTCTATAGACCTACATTAAACTTTATTGCATAAATGGTAATTAGCCATATATATTCTTTATTTTTAATAAGAAATATTAGATTATTTCCCATAACATTTAGACATTCTGATCCCGTAATTAATGTGTCGGCATGTTATGCAATTAATTGTCCACTACTTTGTATTAGAGTAATATAAGTTATGCAATTAAACTTTTGTGTTTTTCTACTTCCTCAGGTACTTTGGTCCAGGAAGCCATATGGTTCATCTCGAAGTATCGTAAGGAAAATTGGTACTAATTTATCTCTGATCCAGTGTCCAAGAGTTCAGTTTCAGGTATATATATTTCAACATTTTGTATTAATGTGTTAAAAATATAATTAGATAAAACAACTTTAATATTATTTTTTTAATCTTCCCTCCCATTAATGCCACTATCAATAATAAAATAAGAGAAGATAAAAACCACACTAAAATCTTTCTAGAAGTCTTAGTTCCTTTGTGAAGTGATTATTCAAGATCTTTAAGACATTTATCCTTCTTAAGAGTACATATGTGAGGATTTAGAAGCACAGAATAAATCAAGCAGTTAATTCCCAGGTGACCTTGAACATAGTAGCCCTTGTATTACTTTACAAACTTCATGTACCACCATTATTTTCTTTAGTTACACCTTCCTCTTTGGACAGCAACTCTGTTCCCCTAGTTTATTCTCTGTGTGTGCCATGTAACTTGCTTTTTCCACCTTTGGTTTAAATCATTAATTGTGGGAACTGTTGCCTTGACAACAACAGTGTTAAGACAAAGAGGTAATTGTGGTTCTTTGAATGAGGTGATAGTGAAACCTGAAATTAGGAACACTTTTGAATGCTCAGGTCTTAGTTGCCTCTGCTAGCACCAAATCAGGGGCAACTCTACTTTTTGCTTGGAGATAAACTTCTTGCTTTGGGCTTTTGTTCCTTATTACTAATACAGTGTTAGACATGTATCCCATAGCTTTGTTCTTGTTTTTCATTAATTCTCTGCAAGTTATACACAAAACCTTTTAGTTCAACATTTAAGAATATAAAGTTCAGCAAATATCTGTATCAATTTTAAATAATAAATTAGCATATAAAATGTGGATGATACATTTAACTTGTAATTCAAAAGTTCAGAAGTGCCCTTGTGAGCTTATTTGATATTATGTCATATTCATAAAAAATCACTCTTCATGTTGCAGAGAGGTAAAAAAGAAAAGTCTGTTTCTAAGTAAGTGGCAGCAATTAATGTTTGTTCAATTTGACTAAGAAGTTGCTCATTGTTGTGCTAATAGTCCCGCTTACAAATTGACTGGCAAAACCTTTGTGCATCAGTCTAGAAATTGACAGGTTAGAACTTTCTGAGGAGTAAGTATTATCAAACTTATAGGCTTTCAAAAAAGTCATGAAAATGAAGAGATCTGTAGAAGCGAGTCTCTAGCATAATTTCTGAGAATTCAGTTTATTTAGAAACAATTGTTGATTTGCCAACTTCCTTTAAATAACTGTTGTGCCTAAGGCTAATTAATTTTTTTCTGATTTTCTCAGTTCCATTAAAATTTTCTTTATCAACTTATAAACTAGTGGCAGAATAACTTGCTTCAACACTTGTATTCATGTAGCTAGAGACATGTAATAAGACATGTAGGTAATCTAGCATTTTTTGATAGCAACCCAAATCTTCCCTGACAGTAGGCTGAAGTACTACAGCCTCGTACGTTTCCTTGGAAGGATTCTCTTTCTCTAGTCACATAAACGATGATGAGTAGAAAAAGACTATTGGATTTAGTTTAGGAGCTGCATTTGAAAAGAGATCAATTAACCTATGGAGTGGAGTAAAGAGAGATATTGTAGTGGAAGACAGGAAACATTTGTTTATAGTGAGACTTTTACTTCCAGGCAGTTTTGTAGCGTATTGAGTCTGTAAAGTGGGTATTTTATCTGCTACTTAGATGTTTTAAATCTGCTATTTTTACTCTGTATCTTCTATTTTTTAATACATCTATCAGAAATAGGAAAAATTAGAGTCTTCAGAAAATCTAAAGGATGCAGTTTAGAGTAGTAAAACTGAAAATGCATTTTTGTTTTTTTTCTGGCTCATTTTGGGGTGGGGGTGGAGTTGATTGATATGGAATGTATTTGAACTCATAGTCCAACATGAGTAAATACTACTGTAGAAAGTCTGGAACTGGGGAACCACTGTTGGACCAAGGGTTACTGTTTCTTACCTTCCTAGGGTATTTTGAGAGAGAGACACGTACACATATTTTCTTCCCTCTTGTCTCTCTGGTCCCTTCTCCCTTCTTCATCCTCTCTCCCTCACCAACCCCCATTCTAGGTGTTTCATGAATAGAAAGCATTAATACTCAGAGTGTTGGCTAGAATATTTTAGTGGCTTGAGTGTTGGCTAGAATATTTTAATTAAGTGTTACATCTTTTAGATTAGTGTTCTTTACACAGGTACACCTCTTGGCTTGCTGGTGTCACTGTGTGTCATCATAGTAAAATACAGAAATTCTGTTTTCAATTTTTTTTACTATGGTAGGAATTGGTAGAAAAAGAGGAATAATTAAGTCTGTGAGGAAAAAAGCTGGAGGTTATTATTTTACTGTGTTAATTTTTAAGCATGCATGGTTTGTATTTGCCTATAAACAAATGGTGGTACAAGAGACTGTGTCTATTTACTGTTACACCCTTTTTGGCAAGAAACTGAGAACATCCTAGTACCAGTGTGTTTATTTTATGAAAAGTCACATGAGAACAAAGTTACCTCTTTTAATATTTCATTCTAAGTATTTTAAGTTTTGTACATGCTATGTATTTTTCTTTTATTTACTTTATTAAATGAATCAATTTCATTAGTATAGTTTTACATTATCAGAGTATTTTAAATTATCTGAAGTTACTTTAGTAAAATTCTTGAAATGTAATGGAATTTTAGATGATTTAACTTGTATAAAATGTTTAGCTGCTACTTAAAATAGTAAAAATACTCTACTGCTGAATTTTTGCTCTGGATGAAATGCTTTCCCACACCTACCAAAAGGAATTTGCATACTTATAAATCATTAAGCACTAATTTTATTTTTAAGTTTTATAGTGGCCATGATTTTTAAAAAAAGTTTATTCCTTTCACTGTTTTTTTTTTCCTCCTACTAAAAATAGCCATGGTAGGAGAGGACCTTGCTGGAACCTTCAGTAAGTTGATGTTTTCTTTTCCAAACTTCCCATTAGTCATCCATGCATGGCAATAGTGGCATCTAATTGTTCCTCAAGAATTCCACATTGTCAGTCCCCTTGCCTGCGCTGACTTCACCTTAACTGGTACTTAACTGAGTTGCCCTTCCCATCCCATGCTTATGTTACTCAGTGTGCATTTCAGCAACAACTGAGATGGCCTTTGTTGTTGTTGTTTTAATCTTTGCAAGTTATTAATCTATCTTAATAGAAGCCATAAGCATATACCACAGGGACAAAACAATTGATGATGGGGTTTATCAGCTCCATAGGTTTATGAAGTATGTATATATTTAATGACATATTTTAACACAAGTTCTAAAAATTGTATCGTGGCTATATTTGTAATTATTGTTTTGGTGAGGTTATATCCATTTACAAATATATTAAAATCAGCCATCAGTGTATTTTAAGCTAATTATACTTTATATTAGCTCTCTAACAATTTTATGTTACCACTATAATTGCCACATCCTTTTCAAAATAATATAACTATATGAGGAAATACTATTTACAACAGTTTGTACGCTCCCATGTGATATCCTCATCATTTCATGAATGGAGCAAAGACGTATTTGTCACAGTGTGAATGACCACAGATAACATAATTTTGTATGGTCACTTGTACTGCGCCACACATTACATTGTTCCATGCTTGAAAAGCTCACATCTAACAATATTATTTTATTAAAGTACTTTTAATATTCTATTTATAAGCAATAACTTTATTATATAGATAGATCAATAGAATATGTTACCAAATTGGAAAATCATACAACCCAGAGTCTCAGATTAAATTCAGATTTTTTTAAAAACAAAAACTACTTTATCGTTTCCATGGTTCATTTTGGGAACTAGATTTCATTATTTAAAAAAAAAAGTCAGTGAGCCCTGACTGGTGTTGCTTAGTGGGTTGGGCATCTTTCTGTGAGTTGAGAGGTTACTGGTTTGGTTCCCAGTCAGGGCACATGCCTGGGTTACAGGCCAGGTCCCCAGTAAGGGGGCATACGAGAAGCAACCACACGTTGCTGTTTCTCTCCCTTTCTTTCTCCTTACCTTCCCCTCTCTCTGAAAATAAATAAAAATTTTAAAAGAAATAATGAAACCTGTTTCAATAATTATTTCAGTAACCAAATAAAATTAAACCACTGTGCATCCAGATACAATTATACTCACAGACTAAAAATTATAATCTGATGATAATAGAGAACTATTCACCTTTCTTTTTTGGTCATTTTTTGAGAGGCATGAAATGGCTTTTAAAAAAAGACTAGTATTATTACTTTTTAGTTTTTGAATGAGCTTGGTTTCCACAGGGATTTTGTTAGGCTTCTTTTTTGATGGCATAAATCACTGTTAGAAATGAAACAGATTTTACTAGATCTGGAATTCGCAACTTTTTCATTTCACTGAGCATGTTATAGACATAGTAATATTTCAGTGATTAAATATAATGAATGCCTAATATGAATGCAAACTAAGACCATAGAATAATTTGGTTTACTGTTTGAAGTTTGTGGGAAAAGCAATTTTTCATGTTTAATATATGAAGTATTACAAATAACAATTTGAGAAATATTTGATCTCCAGTTATGCTATAAAATACTCAGAAAAGCTGCCACAAAATGGGCTTAACTTTTATGTTTTTGAATGCTTATTATTTTTAAATTTAAATTTCATTTTTCAACTACATTTTACATTTAGTATTATTTTTTAAGATTTTATTTATTTATTTTTAAAGAGAGGGGAAAGGAAGGGAGAAAGAGGGAAAGAAACATGGATGTCAGGGAGAAACATCAATATTGGCTGCTTTTCGTATGTGCTCTGGGGCCAAACCTCTAAAACCCAGGCACATGCCCCAGCCCTGGCTGGTGTGACTCAGTGGATTGAGTGCCAGCCTGCAAACCAGACACATGCCCTGACCCGGAATGAACAGGCAACCCTTTGCTTTGTGGGACAAGGCCTAAACAACTAAGCCACACCAGTCAGGGCTACATTCAGTATTATTTTGGATTAGTTTCATGTGTACAGTGTAGTGGTTATTACTTTTAAAGTATCATTTTGCTTTTTTTAATAAAAATATCTAAGAAGATAATAGCAGTTTTTATAGCTTACGGGAAAGTAAGATGTCCTAAGGTCAAACTGGAAAGTAGTAACTGTATTGGAACAGATTTTTACTTTCTAAACAAAGAATTATAGTCAGATCTTCATGAGCTTGCACCCTAGGAAGACATCATCCAGATTTTACTTTGATAATCTCTAGCTTGTACAAAACAGCCCATTAATCTGTGTTATAGGAGCGTCTCCTGGGTTTGGGGATCTTCCTACTCAGGACTCTCCACGTTACCCATTTAGAGTCTCCCTATTACAAGTTATGGGAACATCACTATAGCATTCCGTTTTCAGTAATGGTTAGGAACAGGATATTAACAGATTTCTCAGGCTCTTGAGATTAGCTGTGATGTCCACTTAAATAATTTAAGTTGTGTAAGATACCCATTTTACTAAATATGTTTCTTTATTGACACATGGCTAAATTTCTGAAACACGTAAGGGAGAAGCAAAAATCTAATTTTTAATTTTTCTTTTATTTAAAGATTTTATTTGTTTTCAGAGAGAGGGCAAGGGAGGGAGCAAAAGAGGGAAACACCAATGTGCCAGAGAAACATCAGTTGGTTGCCTCTCGCACACCTAGCTGGGGACCTGGCCTGCAGTCCAGGCATGTGCCCTGACAGGGAATCGAGCTGCTGACTTTTCAGCTCACTGGCTGGTGTTCAATCCACTGAGCCACACCAGGCAAGGCATAACTTTTTATTTTTCTTTGACCAAATCCCTTGACATGTACTTTCTGATGCTTGTACTTTTTAAATCATGTGACCATGATTATTCTGCTACATGAAAAACACTGGTATTTTGAAAGCCTTTTCCACATAATTCCATTATTGTGTTTGTTTTTGCTCAGGATTAGGCTTTTAAATCTTTTTTTAATACTACTTGTTTTCTCTCTTGCCTGTCCTCCTTTTAAAAGCCAATTTAAGGCATTTAAATACTTGATATTTTTAGTATGTTATTGTTAAAATATCAGTTTTCTAATGCTACTTTATTAAGTTGATGTTGGGTAATAATGATACATAATGGCTACACATACCAGCAGCTGATACGCTTAGTTAAAATTTTATTCATAATATTAAAAATATTTTATACTTATGATGGGGTACCCCCCAAGAAAACAACTGTAATTATCTTCTGGAGGGCAGGTCCCTTGTAGTACAGGCTTCCCCCTCTAGGTGAGTGTTCTAGAAAGCCGTCTGTATCAGTGTACCATCTGGTGGTGTTGTGAGAGGCTGTGTTTTGCCTCAGTGAATTCTTTTTGAAGACTATTTGAACGAGTTTGCCCATTTCATGATGGGTGATTTACAAGTGCACCTGGCCACACTGTGCTGAGTGTTCAGCAATTTTTGACTAAAAACTGCTTGACCCCCATGCCTTACCCTCCCCTATTCACCTAATCTCATCCCCCCCCCTTTTTTTTTGTTTCCTTGGATGAAAAAAAGGCCTCAAAGGGAAACATTTTGGCCAGGTAAAAAAGGTGAAACAGAAAACAGCAGAAACACAAAAAGATCAAAATTGATGAGTTCAAAAACCATTTTTAGCAACGGAAAAAACATCTCAATAGGTGTATTGCATCAAATGGAGAGTACTTTGAAGGTACTCCAGGTTATTTTGGGTCCTGCCTCATATAACTATATTAGTATTATGTGTTTGCATGGTGTTTTACATTTTAGGAAGAAGCATTATTGAATGTATATTCCAAAAGTTTGATCTGGCAATGATAATATTAAGGTTCAAAAAAAGCATGGGTTATGGTACAACCTTTCTGATAAATACATTAATAAGTAAATCTCTTTGGCCTTTTAAATCATTTTCTTCATTTAAAAGTTTTCATTCTTTTTTTCACTTAAACCCTATTCCAACTTGTTGGAAATGCTCTGATAATTTTTTAAGAAATTATTATTCATGACCCTCTGGCTTGAGACATTATACTATAACAAAACTTAAATTTAATTCAATTAAATTACATTTCCATTTTTAATAGTAAATTTCAGAACTTTTATGCTTTCCTTTGTTGTATTCAGAATATTCTGTTCTTTATGTGTTTAAGGTTAGCTAGTGAATTCTGTTCTGCTAGTTATTTAACAGTTAATATTTTTACTTAAAACAAGAGATTTAAGGGATTTTTTAAAAATGTATTTTCAGCATTATAACAGTATATCTATAAATATCCATTTTAAAATATTGCCAGATTTAGCACAAATTTGTCACTTGTTTGTCCTTGTCCTGTTTTCTGCTCCTATGCCTTTTTAAAAAACCAGACCTCTTCAAAAATTTTTATTTTTAATGCTTAAATTCTAAATATTTTCTTAATGTCTTAGGATGACTAGATTTTTAAAAAGCAAACTATCTCATTTGACTTGTATATTAAAAATTGAATAAATTTAAATTTTAATTCAGTGATTGTCATACATTATTTGGGAACATATGCTATAACTAAATGGTCCCTTTCATGGGGACTTTTAATGGAAATGAAAATGAAGCTGTCTGTATGTTTGTAATACTAAAGCTGATGATTTTTATTTAGGTGATTAAAAAGTTTTATTCTGCCCTGGATGGTGTGGCTCAGTGGGTTGAGTGCCAGCATGCGAACCAAAGGGTCGCCAGTTTGATTCCCAGTCAGGGCACATGCTTGGGTTGCAGGCCAGGTTGCCAGTAGGGGGCACACGAGTGCAAGCACACATTGATGTCTCTCTACCTCTCTCCTTCCCTTCCCCTCTGTCTAAAAATAAATAAATAAAAACTTTTAAAAGTCTCATTCTAATATTTTTGGTGCCAGGTGACAAACTTATCCTATATGTAACTTACAGCTTACCAGCCCGACAACAGAATGGAGCCCCAGTTACCCAGGAGAGGATTCAGTAGCATCTTTTGCTGATGTTGGATGGATAGCCAAAGAAGAAGGAGACTGCTCTACAAGACGAAGGTTAGTCCGGAAGCTTGTAGGAACTGAGATATGGTGTTTATTATTTTAAAGGATGATATCTTTGCAATATTTCTTTTTAATAGCTGAATTTGATCTCTAATAACTAACCTACTGGGTTTTTTTTTTTAGCAATCTTCTTTTCTGCTCATTTTAAACACTCGGCTATTATTATAAAGTTTGTAGACACACGTAACTACTGCCTCCTTAAGAATTACAGAATTCCCTGCCTTTTAGACATTCTAATATGACATACCAGAAAGAACTGCCATAAATATGTTCATGTAAGTATAGTATTAAAAGGGCCTTATTGGGGTAGAACAATCAGTGTGTGTTATCTTAGGGAATTGGTATAATAATTGGAGAATGATTCCTAAAATTTCTGAGTCAAGGCGAGTTCTGATTCAAAGGAAACAATAATGTAAGAGTTGGAGAGGAACTTCCATTTATTGTAAAAGCCTTATTAAATTATTATTATGCCTCAGTTTCATAGACAGTTATTCAACATATTTCAACTCTTCTTATTAGGCATTGAAGATATGGAGGTAAAATAATATATGGTCCCAGCTTTATAGGAATACTTGGTGTGCTAGAGGAGATTAAAGAGAAAATCAATAATGATACTGTAAAGTCTAATAAGTAAATACAGAAGGCCACTGTTGGGTGGGAGAAGTTTGGCAAGGCTTCTCAAGTACGAGGATGTTAGAGCTGAGTGATAAAGGGCAGTAGGAGCCAATTAAATACGAAGGCTGGATTTCAGGAAAAGTGAACAATATGTTTAAAAGTACTAATTAGGAGGTTACACGGCATATTTAGAGAACTCCAAATGGCTCAGTGAGGCTAGGGAGTAGCAGAGAAGGGTAAGGTGTAAGAGATGATTATAGAAAGTAGATAGAGGTTTAAAGGTTATACATATTACACAAAAAAATTTATAGACTTTTTCCTGTAAGTAGTGTGGAGCCATGGAAGACTTTAAACACCACAGTATTATTATTAAATTTGTGTTTTAGTAAAATTTCTCTGCAAACAATGTAAAGAATAGAAGGAAGCCTGGCCAGGAAATAGTCCAAGGACAAATGATCAGAGTTTGACTAAATGAAGAAACTGACAGAAGAAATGGAGCACAGGGACAAAGTTGAGATACTCAGAAGAATTATATAAAGACAGAAAACAGGTTTTAGATATTGGGGTTAAGAAAGGAAAATAGTATAATCCCAGATTTCTGGCTAGGATAATTATGAGAATAATGAAACAATAGGAATACAGAAAAATTTTTTTTTGGTGGGTGAGAATAGGAGGTATTCCAATCTGGAATATGTGGTATTTGAGTTTCCTCTTGGATATTCACATTGTTCTAGAACCATAGCTAGATACTGATAAGAAATACTTCCACTTTGACATATAGATAGAATGGCTGATAATCAGTGTGCTCATTAGAGCATGTATATGACATGAATAGCATTTGTGCTCTGGACAAAGGCAGCATTTGAGAATTAATCGGGGGGGGGGAAGAAACCCACTCCGTCCACCCTTACCCCTACCCCAGGCCCCCAGTGCCGGGAAGCAGCAGCTCAAGAGGCAGAGGGGGAACTGATGGAAGGCACTGCCCCGGAAGCAGAGAGAGAGGACTCATGAAAGGGGGTCAAACTAGTCACCTGTGTCAGAGAACCTCGAAGCTAGGTAAATAAAAACACCACCAAGTTTCAGTTTTCTGTTGCAGTTGGAAGGTTATTGACTTTAGCAGGAGGAATTTCATTTAGTGGTATTAGCTGGATAAAATAAGAATCAAATGATCCAAGAGAATAGAAAGAATCTGGTTTGAATGACAAGTAGAAGTGAGGACATAACAGTAGATGAACACAGACCAGGTATTGTAGAATTAGCAGGTAAAGAGCCTTTCTTCTTTAAAGATGGTTACTTTTTATTGTTATTAAACTTTTTGAGATAATTGTAGTTGTAAAAAATCATACCAAGACACTCCCTGTAGCCGTTACCCAGTCTGCTCTGACAGCAATGGCAAAACGGCGGGTACAAAGGAGGCTGGGGGGCAGGTGAGAGAGGGTGAGGGGGGGACAGACGGTGATGGGAGGAGACTTAACTCGGGGCAGTGAACACACAGCACAGTGAACAGATGACGCAGTGTAGAATCGCACACCTGAAACCTATACAGTTCTGTTAACCAGGGTCGCCCCAATAAATTCAACTAAAACTTCCCCAAAACAAAGTCTGCCGCACATATACCCCAACCAGGATATTCACAGTGATGAAGACAAAATGCGGAACGTTTCCATCCCACGGGTCTCCCGCCCATTGCCTTGTGTGGGCTCACCCACGGCCCTTCCGTCTCGGCCCCTCCTTCATGACGACAACCACCTGTCGGTTTTCCATTTTCACAATTTTGTCATTTCAAGGAATGTCTTATAAATTGAATCGCACAATATGCAAGCTTTTGGGACAGTTTCACTAAGCGTATTTCTGTTATGATTCATCTAGATTGTTGTATGTATTAATAGTTTCTTTTTATTACTGAGTAGTATTCCTTGGTATGACGGTGAGGAAAGGAAAGGGCGCATCTGCTCCCGACTGAATCAGTAACTAATAATGACCCTCCCTAAAGTTACTCCCCGAGGCAAAATCATGGGGGCTCGTTAAGTATACATCTTACAGGGTTTCAACCTTTCAAAAGGTCAGCAATTACAGAAAAACAGTGCCCATTCTACATTTTGATAAAAGTCGCCTTGAAGAGAGCTTCAAGGCAGTTTGGTTCTTTTCCCTGACACCTGCAATTCAACCTTATCTTTGTACATATTTCTTCTGTTCTGTTCTATGTAAAACTGTTCATCCTTGAAACATAGGTACCCTACTTTAAACTTCTAAAGTACCAGATGTATTTCTACTTATTTTTCTGCCATTATATGAGCTATTCACTTCTTTGGTGTTGGAGCGCTTTTTCTAGGCTTCTGTGTCTTGGTGTGGGTCTCTGGATTTCTAGTTGGAACTGTCTGGGCTTCCTGGATCTGGATGTCTTTTCCTTCCCAGGTTAGGATAGTTTTTAGCCATCATTTCTTCAAATAAGTGTTCTGTCCCTTTCTTTTTGCTGCTCTGATTTGGGTGAGTTCCATTGCCCTGTCTTAGAGTTTACTGATACTTTCTTTTGATTTATCTATTTGTTGTTGAATCCCTCTAGAGTGTTTTTTTTTTTTTTTTTAGGTCTTTTTTTTTTTGTGTAGGTCTGTTAATTGTATTCTTCAGCTCTGTAACAAATAGACATATGATACTTTCTTGTATTTTTGTCTCTTTATTGAATTTCTCATTGTGTTCATCCATTCTTCTCCTGAGTTCAGTGAGCATCTTCACGACCATTACTTTGAACTTCAAGTATTTTTCAACTAACTTACGTTCTTTTCATTAAGATTTTTTCTAAGATTTATCTTGTTCTTTTGTTTGGAACATATTCCTTTGTTTCTTCACTTTGCTTGACTGACTGTGTTGGTTTCTGTGCATTAGATGAAACAGCCACCTCTCCCATTCTTGAAGGAGTGGCCTCGTGTAGGAGATGAATCTTCTCATTTAACCCTGGCCTAGCTCTTTCTTGCCCTTCAAACTTACGTGATTGTCTAAGCAACCTATTTTATTTTTTAAAGTTCCAGTAATTGAGGATGTGCCAAGACCTCTCAGGGTTCCTTCCGTAGGGGAAGATCTTGGTCAGCACCTAGATTCAGGCTGATTAGTAGTAGCCTGACTTTAAAGCAGCACTTTTAAAGTATGCAAATATATACAGTCCTGTGGGACCCCAAGTGAAGCCTTGCTGGCCTGGCCACCAGAGCCAGGCAATCTGGAAGTATCTCCTGGGCAGCAGCTGCAAAAATTGGGGCTTCGGGTGAGTGTGTAACTTTCTGGGGGATACCAGGGAGCTGTGGAGACAAAGGGAGAATGCAAAGATACCGTCTCTGAGAGCACCTCTAGAGGCCTCTAGATGTGTGACAAACCTGACGTCTGCCCCTTAGGTTGAAACTCCAGAATGAGGAAACATAGGCCTTTTTCACAGAAAGCCTGGGGCTGTGTTTCAGTCTGCTGTCTGTGCCATATGCTGGGGGTAGTAGCCTGCCTAGAACTGTCTCTCAGATGATTACATTCCCGTGGGATCCTGTAATGCAAACCTCTCCGGCCACCAGAGTCAGGGAGTCAAGGGGCAGCAGCCTCAAAAACCAGAGGACCAAACACTTGTAAAAGCTCCCCTCTAAGAGATACTGGTGCTCTGGGGTATAGCAAAGGCAGGACTGTAAGAGGGTTATATTTAGAAGCCTGCCCCGCCAAGGCTCTACCTATCACGATAAACTAATAGGTCTCTCTTCACAGAAAGTTTGAGTTCCTGGGTCTGTTGCCTCTTGCTGTGCCCTAGGAGCAGTCACTGTTTAAGAGCTCTTTCTCCCTTGGTTATACTACGTTGGAAACATTAGTATAAGTGTCATTGCCAACAGAGGCCAGGCATTGTAGCCTGGTGGCAGCTCAAAAATCAGGGTGCCTGACAAGGGTGTAAGCATCTTTTGGAGGAAATGTCAACCAGTGGGAGCGAAGCACAGGAGTGCAAAGACTGCATCTACTGACCTCTGTTCCCTGAGAATCTCTCTGTAGGCCCCTAGAAGTGGGGCAAGCAAACCTGAAGCATGCCCTTCAGGCCAAAGCTCGTGGATGAGGAAATAGGCCTTCTCAGAAAGTTGGGGATGTTTCAAGTTTGCTGTCTGTGCAGTGCCCTGGGGGTGGTAGTCTGCTAAGAACTGTCTCTTTGATTGTTACAGTCAGTCCCGTGGGAACCAGGAATGCAAGACTTTCTTACCTTGAGAGTCAGGTGATCAAGAGCTGTCCTCTGGGTGACAGCCACAAAAGTAGGAAGACACTGGTGCTGTGGACCAGCAAGGCAGAAGGGGAGGGTAATGATAGTACCTGCAGGGGGTGGAGGAGGTCAGAAGACCTAGGGTTTTGAGGCGGGGGGGGAAAGATGGCACCTCTCAGCCTCCATCCCCAGAATATATCCCAGCAGGCCCCTAGATATATAAATTAGATTACTGTCTCCTCAGGCCGATGCTTTAGGATTAGCAAATGAGACTTTCAAAAGTCCGGACAGGATCAGCTGTTTCTGTGCTGGATGCTAGGGCGAGTCCCAGCACTCTAAAGAGCCCTTTCTCAGATTACTGTACCCTTCTACAGGTCTGTTGGATATGGGCCCTGTTGGTTTTCATGGCTAGATGTTCTGGGTGCTCATCTCTGATCTTAAAAATTGGGACACCTGACATGGTGTTCAGGCTCTGCTCCACAGGAAGAAGCTCTGGGTTTTGAGTTCCTTCCCGAGTGTGGGTCACTGTGCCTGGGGTGTGGTGTTTATGACAAGATTGTGTCTCAGCCTCTCCAGCTTCCTTGTTTGATGTGTCATCCTTGCTCAGCTAGTTTTTTTACAGAGGACGTAGTTCCATATGTAGCTGTAGATTTGGTGTGTTCATGGCAGGAGGTGAGTTTAAGATCTCACTATTCTTTCTGTGTTGCCACCTTGAACCAGAACTCAGCATTCCTGGGTATGGATAGACCAGTTTGTTAACCATGCACAAGTTGATGGACATCTGGTTTGTTTCTAGTTTTTGGAATAAAGTTGTTAGAAACATTTGTGTGCAGGTTTTTGTTGTTAGAAACATACATTTTCATTTTTCTGGACTAAATGAATTTTCTGGGTCAGATGAGTCATAAGAGTCGCATGTTTAGATTTTAAGAAACTGATGAACTACTTTCCAGAATGGCTCTACCATTTCACATCCCCAGCAGCAGTGTGTGGCTGATCTGGCCTCCCTGCATTCTCACCAGCTTTTGGTATCGTCACTCTTTCTTTTACCTTAGAGTCCTTTATATATATTCTAGATATGAGTCCTTTTCAAATATGTGGTTTGTAAACATTTTCTCCCTCTTTTGTATCTTTTTTCCCCCTATTTAACAGGGTTGTCACAGAGTAAGAGTTTATTTTGATAAAGTCCACTTCATCAGTTTTTCCTTTATTGGATAATGCTTTTGCTGTCAGTGTAAGAACCCTGTGCTCAGCCTTAGATTCCAGTCTCCCGGTGGTGCTGTTTTTAGTATGTGGTCCTTTGTCTGGTTTTTGTGTCAGGGTAATACTAGCTTCATAAAATGAAATGGAAGGTCTCCCTTTTCCATTTTCTAAATAGATTGTGTAGATCTGGTATTACTTCTCTAAATATTTGGTAAAATTCTCCAGCGAAAAACCATCTGGGCCTGGAGATTTCTTTGGGGGAGTTTTAAAGTTATGAGTTCAATTTTCTTAATAAAGTTTTTGGACAATTTTTATCAGTTTCATATTGGATAAGATTTATTTTCTGCTTTTTGGGGAATTGGCCCATTTCTTCTAAATGGTGAGATTTATGTGTGTTTTACTGTTTTTAGTAGTGCTGCAGGTAATGTTGTTTCGTTAAAATGCTGATGGGGGAAAAAATCAGTTCCTTGCAGGGCCACTCTCTGTGGAGTTTGCACATCTTCCCCATGTCTGCATGTTCCTTCCGGGTATTCAGGTTTTCTCACACATCCCAAAGACCCTGGGGATCTACCCTGTTAGGTGAGGGTATCTAAATTGTACCAGAATGAAGGAGGTGAGTGTGTGGGTGTGGGTGTGAATGTGCCCTGCACTGGGCATGGCATCCTGTCCGGGGTTGGTTTCTATCTTGCACCTGAGCTGCGGAGATAAGCTCCTGCCGTCCTTGACCTTGAACTATAATAAGTGCATTACAAAATAATTTTACTTGTTTTTATCAATCTTTCTTAAATAATGTATACCTCACAATTATTTCAGTGTTTAATATTAGAAGTGTGGTGATGTTTTTGGGACCTGAAATTTGCCATAGGAATTTAACTCATATTATTTATATCAATTAGCCTAAGGAAATAGGTTTCATTATATGGTCTTTCATGTAAAGCTAGAGTTTCCAGAAACCCATAGAGGACAGTAAGTGAGAATTTACTGTATTCCCTTATTATCCTTTTGATGATTACAAGGGGTATAGTGATACCTGTTTCATCCCTGATATTAGTGATTTGTCCTCCCTTTTTGCTTTTTATGTCAGTTTTATTAATCTTTTTAAAGAACCAGTTCTCTATTTCATCTTTTTTCTCTATTTTTCTGTTTAATTTTACTGATTTCCGCTCTTTATATTTCATTTTGCTTGAGTGGAGTTTATTTTGTTCTTTAGGTTTTTTTAGGTGGGAGCTTATAGTATTTGAGACTTTTCCCTTTTCTACTAAAAACACTTAGTGCTATAAATTTCCCTCTCAACACTATTTTAGCTGTGTACCACAGGTTTTGATGTTATATTTTTATATATATTTGACCCAGTTAAATGTGTTTTTGTTTCCATTGACATCTTCTTTGACCCATGAATAACTTAGAAGTTTATGGTTTAGTCTCTGGAAAATTTCCTTTTATCTGTCTATTACTGATTTCCAGTTTGATTGGGTTGTGGTCAGAGAACACACACTGTATATTTCCATCTTTTAAAATTTGTTGAGGTGTTTTTATTGGCATAGGATATGGGCCATTTTGGTATATATTATGTGGATACTTGAAAAGAATGTATTTTCTGTTGTTAATGCAATGTTTTATAAATACCAATTACATCCTGTTGGTTGATGCCGTTGTTGAATTTTTCTATAATCTTTCTGATTTTCTATGATAAAAATTTTTTTAAAGGGCGGGTGTTGAAGTCTTCAATTATATTATGTAAATTTGTGTGTTCTAACAGTTTTTGCTTTTTCTGATTTGGAGGTCTGTGGTTCGTTGCATACACACTTAGGGTTGCTATGTCTTTTATCATTTTACTATTATATAATGTTTCTCTGTCCCTGATAATTTTATTTGCTCTTAAGTCTACTTTATGTAAATAATTAGTGTCATGGCTATTTTCTTTTGGTTAATGTCCGTATAATATATCTTTTCAATTCTTTTATTTTTACTCTACCTGTGTCACTACATTTAAACTGAGTTTCTTATACATAGCACATTGTTCAGTCATATTTTTTAAAACACTCTGGCAGTCTTTTTAATTGGTGTATGTAATTATTATTCAGTCCGTTTTTCCCATTTTTTCTTTCATTTTCTTTTTTTCTACCTTCCTGTGGGATAGTTGAACTTTTTTTTTTTAATTTCATGTTGACTTATCTATTTTGATGTATCTTTCTTTGTATAGTCTTTTTTTTGTGGTTGATTTAGAAACAGGTCCTCAAAATAGCATGGTTTTGTATATTGTTTCATTAGTTGATGGGATGCTGTATGAACTTTATATCAATTAGCCTATAGTAATACTGGTTTCATTATATGTCATTTCACTTAAAATCACACATGGCGACTTACTGTGTTGCATTGTGTATACATAACTGATAACTCACCACATTCTGTTGTTGGTGTAATTTGAGCAGTTCAGGTCTTCTTTATGTCCCTGTACACTCTTCTTGTTATAATACCCTTAATAATTTTCTACAGACATTTAGAATCATATCAGACAATAGAATATTTGCTTCAACCATCCAACAATTTAGAAAACTCAAGAAGAGAAAAATAAGTCTATTTACTCACATTTTTGCTAATTGTGTTTTTCTTTCTGCCAGATGTAAAGTTCCTTCTTTTGCTTTCTTTCTGTTTAGAGTTTCCTTTGGTCATCTGGCTTACAGTGGATTTGCTGGTGACAAATTATTTTAGTTTTCCTTCACTTGAGAATTCTTGACTTTCCCAATTTTAAATGGTATTTTTACTGGATATATGGGTTATAGATTCATAGTTTGTTTCTTACAGCACTTCAAAAATACCAGTTTCTGCAAGCCTCTGTGTTTCAGATGAGAACCTTCTGTCATTCAAAAAGTTTTCCACTATAGATAAGGTACCCTTTCTCTTCATCTAGTTTTTAAAATTTTGTTTTCAGCTTTCAAAAATCTGAATAAATTGTGTCTTGGCACGGATTTCTTGGGGTTGATTCTGTCTGTATTCTTCATCCTTGCCCTCTTTCTCCTTTCCTTCTGACATCCCGATGACACAAACATTAGATCTTCCGCTGTAGTCCCAGGGCACTAAGACTCTTCCCCCCTTAGTCTCTTCGCTTTCCGTTTTTCCGACTGGATAAATTCTGTTGTTCCAGCTCCGAATTCACCGATTCTTTCCTCTCTTCTCTGTTCTGGTTTTTATCCCATCCGTTATGTTTATTGCAGGTATTGTACTTTTTAGTTTTAAATTGTTTTGGCTTTCCTTTATAGTGGCTGTTTCTTTGCTGAGATTCTTATTTTTTTCATTAGCTAACAAAGTGATGGAAATTGCTTATTGAAATCGTTTTATCATAGCCGCTCTAAAACCTGCCAGATACTTTTAACATCTCTTATCCCAGAACTGTCATATACTGATTGTCTGTTACATCCCCACGACTATTTTTATAACTGGCAATTAACTTGTACTTCTTTAATCCTTTCCACTTTTTTCACCCACGCCCCTCCCGTCTGGTGACCATCAGTTTTTCTCTGTATTTATGAGTTTTTCTGTTTTGTTGTTGTCACATATAAGTAAAGTTATATGGTATTAATCTTTCTCTGATTATTTCACTTAGCATAATACCCTCTAGATCCATCCATATTATTGTAAATGGTAAGATTTCATTCTTTTTTATGGTTAATATTCTATTGTATATACATGTGCCACACCTTTATCATTTGTCGGTTGATGGGTCTTTGTGTTACTTCCATATCTTGGCTGTGGTAAATAAACTTCAGTGGACATAGGAGCTATGTCTTATTTCAAATTAAATTTTCAGATTTCTTTAGATGGATACCCAGAAGTGGAACTGCCTGGTCATAAGGTAGTTCAGAGTTTACCTCATCTTCCATCTTAACCAGTCCTGTTTGTGTTTTGTTTCTTGGTAGGGGGAGTTTGTTTTTTTTTTTCCCACTGAAATCTAGATATTTTGGATATATGAAACTGGATCTTTTCTTTCAGCTGGCTTTCTCTGATAGAAGAGTGGGTACCGCCACGGTACTGCCTTGTGGGAGCAGAAGTCCAGGTTTCTCACATGGCCTCTGTTCTCCTCCAAGGGCAGGCTCCTATTACTGCTGGGCGGGTGGGAACTGTGGCTCCTCACAAGGCCACCTGTGACTCCACACCAGCCAGTAGGGTCGTGTGCCGTGTCACGTTCCGTGGGGTGGAGCTCCAGGCTCCCCATATTGCGTCCACGATCCACAGGGAGGTGAGGTGCCTTGTTAAAAGTCCTTGTTCCCTGTCTTCTCTGAGACTATTCGGGGTTTGAGGTATCTCATTACAGTGCTTACCAGGAAGTTGACCTTTGCTGCATGGTTGAGGTGGGGCCATAACATTTTATGTGGTGTTGGCTGGAGTTATCTATTTTGGGAGGCTGCTCCTTTGTTGGTCCTTTAGCTGAGAGTGCAGGCTTTTATTGACTCGCCCTCCCCTGCATCCACTCGTGTTTTTGGCTTACCAGCCACTCCTACACCCAGCTTGGGATATGTGACTATTTTACACAATAGGACAAAGCAGAAAGAAGGATGAGTTTGATGGCATTTACTTTTTCTTGACAATTACTGAATACTAGTCCTCTTACCATGCGATTTGAGGCTTTATCTGTCACTGTGGTATTAATGTCACAGTATTCTGTCTCTGGGAAAATGTAACCAAGCAAACTGGGGCCCATCCATATATTGCCTTGGTACATAACCCAACAATTAATGTTGAAGGAAAGAGGTTTTTATTTACAGGATTCCAGCTTTGGGGTGGGGGTGGGGGGCCAGGAGCACTCCTGCTCGGAGCTCTGTTCTCCCGTAAGAGCCAGCACTTCCCTTGCTCCCCACTAGGCTATAAGCCCAAAGGATGCCCAGAAGTCCCCCATATCCTCTCTCTTCTTAAGCTGGCTGTGCAAAAAAAAAAAAATCAATAAATCATACTTTAGCTGTTCATATTCTGCTTTGGGTACATCCATACTTGGTTTTTGTTCCTTAAAATATCTCTGAATTATGCACACAAAAAACCTAAAGAGCATTTCTCTTAGTTTAGATTAAGCCTACCTTAATTCTGGCTCTTAATAGCTTTTGGAAGGATGGCAAAACAGATTGGTTCTAAGAATGATTTATTTGTTCACTGTCTTACGAAAAGGATGTGTGTGTTGTTAAAGCAAAGGGCATGTGTTTCATAAAATCTAAACTTTTTCCATACACAAGGAAGAATATTACAGTGCAAGTCTTATTTCTGTTTGTTTTTTGTTCTCGAGCTCCTGTAGATGTTGATCTTTTTATATCTCTGAGAAGACATGATTATTTAAGGATTACTTTCCTTTTTCAGCTTATAAAAATCCACATTTAAACTTATACATTTTTTATAATTACTTTGTTTAAACCTATAACCACCAACATTATTTCATAGAGAAATGCAGAATCTATGTATGCACAGATATAAAATATAGGTGGATCTGACACTGTTGCCTAAATCATTTTGCTAATGGCCCTAAGCTTTTTTCTTTTAAATCTTACTCAGGCAGACTGATGTTCCAGACCGATGAGTGCTTTGTCCTTAATTTTCAGTAGATGGAAAAACAAAGGGTAAAATTCACCTGTCAGAGTTATGGGGAGACGTTAGATTAATTTTTTTAACATTGTAATTGCTATTCAATATTCACTAATTTCTATTTACAATTTTTGGGGTAGAAGATAGTTTAAATAAAGTAAGATGTTCAGACATGCCTTGTAGTTGATCTTAAGCCAAATTCTCTTCCAGTTTTGGACATGTTAGAATAAACGTTCATGGGATTTGAAGATTGCCTTACTTGAATGATAACAATCAACTTAAAAACATTTATAAACATTCAATACCTTTGGTATCTGTGATGTCGAGGAGAATTTTAGGTAGGGAAATGCTGTCTACTGAAGGGACCACTGGCTGTTGAATAAACAGCACTATAACTTCTGTTTAGTAGCACTAAAGATTCCAGTATCCAAAATTTCACTATATTTGTTGTTAAGAACAAACCTTCACCCTCACTGCCACACAGATATAAACATACTGTTTTAGGTATGCGGAAATGAAAGGCAGTGGGGTAGAGATCAGTCTTCACCCACCTGTTCTGGCTTCTCTCCTCTCCCCTTCCAGTCAGTGTCCTCCTCCAGGTGCCCATGGTGCTGGTGTCCATCCCGTCCCGAGAACACACTGCTTCTGACCGGTTTCGTATACATTCAGTCTCAGTTACTACACTATTCCATCTTCCTCAACACTTGTTTTGAACAAGCATACTCATTCTACATTTGAGATTTCTGTATTTTACTCGGATTGTTCCGAAGACTAGAATTCTGTCATTACCGCTGTCCTGTCTCCCATAGGTCCTGTAGTTCTTTCAAGATGTAGTTTTCAAAAAATTATTCTTGTGTTCAGTTTTGTTAAAAACAGAAAACGTTATCAAGAATATAGTCGAGGGCCCTGGCTGAGTAGCTCAGTTGGTTAAAGCGTTGTTCCAGTACACCAAGGTTGTAGGTTCAATCCCTGGTCAGGGCACATACAAGAATCAACCAGTGAATGCACAACTAAATGGAACAGCAAATGTTTCTTTCTCTCTAAAATCAATTTAAAAATTTTGTTTAAAGAACGTACTCAATGAAGCATATTAAATATTTGGTATTAAATACTCTGTAAACCGCCCCAAAACTTCAATAGATTAATTTCTATCCACTTGTAATTTAAAGTATTTCTTTTACAGAGCTGTAATTTCTATCCACTTGTAATTTAAAGTATTTCTTTTACAGAGCTGTAAAACAAATTTGACCCATTCCTATCTATGAAAGGTAATTAGAAATCAGAATTTAGCCTATTGTATCAACCAAAGAGCTATAGTGATTTTTTCAAAATTTTAATGTCTTATTAAAATTATTTCTTTATTGTAGGTTATTAGAGCAGTGTATCTAATCTCTAACTTATTATAACAATGTTTCAAAGAGCATATATTTAATCAAAGCATTATGATACTATTCCTTATAGACGATTTTACCTTTGTGTTTAAGCTTGTACTTTTCTAGAAATTTCATCACCTGTTCCTTCCCCTTGTGGGTATAAAAGCAGTAATTGAAGCTTTGCAGGTCAAACACATTTTATTAATCCACACATATTCCAAATAAAATTAATAGTTAGTATTATTAAAGTTAGTTGCTAGGTAAGAACTAAGACATCATTATTGTTTGATAATGTTACAGATAAAAAAACAATTTGCAAGCATCCTCTGTGTATGGTAGGTCAATTAACAGGGCATAAACAGTTATAAAATATAAAGAAAAACACCTGAAACCAGTGCTTAATACCAAAAGCTAAGAATCCAAACATTCCCCATTCAAAACATAGATATAATGAAGAATTATTACAACTCTCAAGTGAAAGTAAAATACCAATATCCAGTTAAAGGAAAAATAAAATAGAATTTAATATTAATGTTAACATTTAGAATTAAGTTTGACTGTATGCAACATAGAAGCCCAAAATAATAGTGACTTTAACAGGATGTGAGTTTATTTTTCTCTCCATGTAGTTTATTTCTCTCTTAAGTCAAAAACAACTGAAACAGATAGTCTGGAGCTGACAGTGGCTCCACAGTGTCCTCAGGGACCCAGCCAAGGCTCTCTGCCGTCCTTAGTGTTGGCGTCACGTCAAGGTTAGTGCCTGGCCTTCGACAGTGCTCAGACTCAGCCGTCACCCGGCACTCAGTGCGCTCAGGAGAAGGGCTGGGAGGCTGGAGGTGGAGGGCGTCTTCACGGAGTCGTTTCCCTTTCAGCAGCCTTCCTAGGTGGCTCACAACAGTCTGCGTGCATCTCGTTAGCCAAAACATGACCACGTGAAACTCGAGGGAAGCTGGGATGTGTTAATAAACTTGGTTGTGGTGATTATTTCAAAATATATACACATGTCAAATCACCTTAAATATGTACACTATTTAATTGTCAATTATACCTCCATAAAGCTGGAAGGAAAATAGGCGGTGAGGGGGCTTAGAGGCCAGGGAATCCTGATTGTGGAAAATAGGAAGAAATGGGTAAGTATACAAATGCACGGTTCAGAAGAAATCTGACTTTTATTCTGAACCCCAAAGACTTCCATTTGGAGCTGTGGAGCAGTGAGCGCTCCATCTTTTACACCCAGGTGATTACTCAGTTACCATGTAGTTACTGAATGGGTTTAATTAACAATGTTTTTTTTTCCCCTCTTCCGTTTCTGGTGCTGTATTGGGCCCAATTTGTCTTGCAATTTGATTAATACTGACATTGAAATGCAGAAGCCAAGACCCTGGAGAAGGGCTAATGCATTACTAATTTGATTTTGTTGTCATTACAACTAGTAATTAGTTTACCATTTTTAAGAGCATTCAAATGTGTCTTCACTTAGTTCAAATCAACACAAAATACGAATTGGAGTCTTTGATGCCTTGTGCATATTATCTAGAGATTCAAAAGAATGACGGTGACAAGAAGCCTGGGCCTGGTATGCATGTGCCTACGTTAAGTTGACGAGCCCTTTGTTGCTTCCAGACTTCTAGGAGAGAATTATGTAAGATCAGCCTAAAAGGTTCTCAGGTGTTATTTTCTGGTTAATTGGCAATCTTTTTAATATTTTCTTACAAAGCTTATGACAGCCAGCCTTATGTCTTCCTTGCAGGACAGAGGTCAGGCCAGGGCAGCCCCTTCAGGATGATGACCTTCCCTTCTTTGAGAAGCCCCCAAGCAGGCAGTTTTCCTTACCAAACCTGTCTCCAGAAGAGCCTCAACCGAAGACACCACTGGCGAATGAGGAAGCACTGCAGAAGATCTGTGCTCTTGAAAATGAACTTGCTGCTCTCAGAGCTCAGATTGCCAAAATTGTGACCCTGCAAGAACAGCAGAACCTTACTGCAGGTCTGTAAATCCTGTTTTTGTTTTTACCAGCGAACTGGAAATCAGAAGAATGTCCCTAATTTCAAATTTTATTAGCAAGTAACAGCCAGTAGGGTTGCTAAAAAAAACAAGAGTCAGACTTCTTTGCATAGTCTAGTCTAGGACCCAGTCATGTATTAGTGGTTTTTGTTTTGATCAAAGTTGGTGCTATCAGAGAGGTTGACACGTGGTTATATTTGGAAAACACTCAAAGTCCTGCGCCTGAATTACTAACTAGGTGAATGCCAAGGGAAACTTCATGGCACCAGTCCTGTCAGACATGTGGTCGTGTCAAAACAGTTTGACAGGGTTGGGTGCTGTTTACTGACCTGCAAGTCCTCAGGCAAGTACTTAGCCTTTCTGCCTCCCTTTCCTGCTCTAGAATGGGACTGTTGTGTTTTGCCATGTGTAATGCCCATTTTGCCCAAACTTGGAGGGAAAAATAAGGATTTGCATTATACATGGGTAGTGCTAATTTCTTCTCTATGTAAATATTTTTAATTTTTATTTATGCTTATGCATTAAAAATGTAACCCTAGAAAGCAGTGATCTGTATGCAGAGTAATATCCTGAAATTATGATCATTGGTTTTATATAAATAAAAAATTGAATTAAAAATTTTTAAAGATTTTTTTACTTAAAGTTTGGGCCATGAATGTGGGTGCACATTATATATGGCAAAATACAGTAACAGTACCTACGCTCTGGAGTTACTGTGGGAGAAAAGTGGTAATCACATAACATGCCTTTAGCGCATTGTAGCTACTTAAGTCATTTTCTCTTTTTCAGAGTAGAAACTGAATTCAGGTCCCCTGACTCCTGGTCCGATACTGCTGCTTTCCTCTGTGTGGCATTGTCACTCTGGAGAAGAAACCATAGGATTGAAATCCTAGTCCATTAACCTGTTGGCAGTAGTAGTTGTTTTCCTCCTGTTGTTCCCGAGTCCTGGCTAGACGAAGGAGTCACCAACTCTGTCTGGAGGAGAAGGGCGGTTACTCTGCCTCTGAGCATTTCGCTGGTGCTCCCGGAGTTCAGTGCAGTCCCACGTGGAGACCTCGTCCCACCTGGGCACGGCCAAGGCGGGTGGAGGGTGAAAGCCCTGCAGGCACCAGTGCTCGAGCAGCACTCAGTGTTTAGTGAAATTTGTGTGGAACTTCAAAAACCAGAAGTCCTGCCCTTTTCTTCTAACTTTAAATTGCAGTTCCCTTTTGTTTTATGTCCCTGTCCTCGAGACTAGGAAAAGTGCCTTAAACACTGAGATAGTTTGGGGATTTACAGTTGGTATTCTGTTTATGGTCTAAAGCCTTGAGCACACCTCTTTTGCACCCCCTAGGCAATGCAGTTCACCCAACAGAAGACTCGCTAACCTCTAATTATGCAGAAAGCTGAATTTTAGGTCTTTATTTTACAACCACTTTAATTTTCAGAACACTTTTTTTCACCCAGAAATTGTTCAGTAAATCTTAAATCTTTTCTTTCAAATGCAGTCCAGTCAATGCAGGTGTGTAATGTTTAGGAAATCTTGTAAGTGAATAAAAATTTACTCAAGGTTTTAGAAAGTTTTCATATACTAAATTATCTAATTGTATATAATAAAGGTAGGTATTTTATGCTGTACAGACTACTTTATATTTCATCTAAAAGTAGTTACAAACTGTGCCACAGTCAGGCTTGAACATTTGATACCACAAAAACACTCCTGTTAAGTTAAATGGAACTTTTCCATCTGGAGAGTTTGGGATTAAAAGATACAGTGACTGAGATTCAGGCATTTAGGTTCTAACCAAGTAAGTGAAACTTCCTTTCTACTTACATAACTGAGATTCTTTTTAAAGATATTGTTTTCAGGTATACAGAAGTCTCTAACATAATTAAACACTTTTATTTGCCTTGTTGCCACAGTACCGCCCTCTGTCCCACCGCCGCCCTCTGTCCCACCACCACTGCCTCCGCCGCCGCCCCCTCCGCCGCCCCTCCCTCCCTCCGCGCTCCACCAAAGTACCTCTGCCATTGATCTGATCAGAGAGCGCAGGGAGAGAAAAGCCTGTGCTGGGAAGACGCCGGACAAGCACAGCCCAAAGAAACCTGATATGCCAAACATGCTCGAGATCCTTAAAGACATGAACAGTGTGAAACTTCGGTCAGTAAAAAGGTGAGGATACATTCACCTTCTTTCTCACTTCCCTCATTTTTAAATGCTTGTAAAACAAAGTACTGGGCTTCTTGCGAACTTGTTCTAAGTTTTTAATGTATAAAAAACGGGCCCCTGGTAGCTCCTCTGCACAGTTAACTAAAGATCAGCAGAGGAGGCACTTCCAGGTTACGTTTCAGTTTTTCTCCCACTGCATCTCACGTGAAGTCTCCATCGTCAGCCGCGCACTCAGTAAAGCCTGTTGCGTGCCCACTGGGGCAGTCACCAGGCCTCCAAAGATCGAAACTGGACTTGCCCTGAAAGAGCATAGTCAGTGCTGTGGCGATGAACTGAGTGGTTATTCACTGGGCACCTCTGTGCTCTCTTCTTGAGCCTTAAATCTGGGACTTCGTCCCACTGCTAGCAGTGTCTTCACTGAGTGTCCGGGGTAAGTGCCGTCAGGCGTGGAGAGGCTCACACACCGAGACGTCCCCCGTTTCCGTTCATTTCTCTAAGGTCAGAGCAAGATACAAAGCCCAAACCCGTGGATGCTACTGACCCTGCTGCCCTCATAGCAGAGGCTCTGAAAAAGAAATTTGCTTACCGGTATCGAAGCGATAGCCAAGGCGAGGCTGAAAAAGGAACGTCAAAGTCTGCATCAGAGGCCACTTCAGAAACAGTGCTGGTGAGTGTGACCTCAGGCTTCCCCGCTGAGCTCTTCCATTGTACCAGAGACCAGCTGTGTCCTCTGATCAGGGGTTCAGACGGATGTGCTACAGGAGTTACAAGCAGATTACTTACGGAAGAGCATAAAGAGCGAAGTAAAAGTTAACCCCCTGTTTCAGCATTTAACATCTCCAGTGGTAATTTATCTATATGCTGTGCTATAGAAATTTAAAGTGAACAGAAGATCATTTTTGCTAGGAGTGCCCTGTGCAAGTCTTCTGAAGAGGGTGAGAATTGGCCTGGGCTTGGCTGCCGTCTCCCAGACGGAGATGGGGCTTCGTGCGGTCTCCTCAGTTCTCACGTCAGACATCCTTCTATTCAGGTTACTGTCGTGGGGGACATGTGCTTATCACGTACCTCAGAAATTCTAGGATCTCTGAAACTCTTTAGATATTGAAAAGGAAACTTGTGGTACTTTCTTCTTTTACTCACAGAAGTGAAACTGGACCAAGTTAAAGTGACTGTAGTTTTCTTTTCTAGGAAGCAATTTGGTTACCCTTTTGTTCTATTATTATACTTATAACAACCTGCCCATCCATTCAAGTTTTTAATATCCGGCTCCTTGATTTTTTTCATATAGAACATACGAGCCCTTTGATACATGATTGGGAAGGGATATATCAATGCTGTTAATATGAACCAGTATCTTTATATCTCTTGTTTGTTTCTTTTCTTTTCTAGTTTGGGCCACACATGTTGAAGTCTACAGGAAAAATGAAGGCTTTAATTGAAAATGCTTCAGATTCCTGAGAAACCTCATTCACCTGTTTGTTAGGGCTGTTTGGCTAGTGGAAATCAACACTATCTAGTAAATATCTGAATTTAATATTCAGTAGTTTCCTTTTAAATCTAACTACAGGATTAAGCAATAGCAAAAGCACTCTAAGTTTATGTTTGCTTTTTATAAGGTCAGTTCTGAAGTTTTCCAGAACATACTTATATTCTGACATAACATGTTTTTAATGTGTAGTCAGGATGTTTAGATTTCCAGTTTTGAAAACAATTATATAGGTCTTAAAATAAAGGACATTTGTAGATGGGCGTTTTTAACTCTTAACACTAATTTGTACAAGTGTTCCGTACGCATATATTTGGACATAAAGCAGTCTATGTAAAATTGTATAATGAGGGCACTGTTATTTGCTTTCAGCAATTAGTTTACTAGTCAATGACGGAAGAGCTGGCCTAACACAGTTGTTGGAATGAAATATTTGAGATTGGAATCTTCTTACCTCGAACAGAACTTTTATCTCAGATTTTCTCTCTCACATTTTCTTGGAGATGAGGTTTGCTAAAATTCCATAAGGCTTTCCTTTAAAAAGGGAAGTCACCTCAGTGCCATCCAGTCTGAGGAAGAAAATGTAGTTTTCAAATAGGGAGGAATCAGAATTGAATTAAATCTCTTTTTAAGTAAAAATCCGAAGGTAACATGTTTCTCTTTCAGTTTAATAAATGGCATCATAAAAATGACTTGTTTGCTAAGTTAATACTTCTGGAAATTGTAGGCATGATGAAGTTTAAACTTTTTATTGGTCAAAATAGTAGCTTTAAAATGGAACACTGAATAGGTCAAAAATTTCCTATCAGGTGTTGATCATTGGCCAGAATGCTGTTTTGTTGAATCACATTATGCAACATAAACCTTAGCTGTTACTAGAAAGTGGAAAACTGCCTTTCTTTTCTAGCTAGGGCTTCTAATGAATTGCTGTGATAATTTTTAAATATTTGATAAACCTTCATGATCTTTATTTGATAAACCTTCATGATCTTTATTTCTGTTAACCTCAACTCTAGTTAATGCCAGAATATCCTTCCATGAGTAAGTGGTAGGATTTATTATTTAAATCTAATTTTAAAAAGTTATTTCCTCTGGTGAGTGGGAGAATAATAGGTAGACCTTTTAAGTTATTGAAAATATGTGCAATGTTCTAGATGTTAGCAAGTGTTAGTTGAGGTACTTTACATGGTTTAGTTGTTCAGCTTAAATTCCAACTGTGGCTGTTTTACACATGCTGTTGATGTACACTGTTTCTAAATGTTTTACGTGGTTTAAAAATTCTGCCTGTAAAAGAAAGAAACTCAAAGTTACCAGACATATTTTGACTGCCTAAGAAATTTACATTTGTATTTGAATTTTGATCAGTATCCAATGTAAGGAAGTTACTATTTAGAAATAAAGCAAACTTTTATTATCCCTGGACCATAAAGCCTCTATGTGGTTTTTTTTATTGCACACATAACTTGAGTAATTTGCTTTCTACAGTTTTCAAGTGGAAATATATTCCTTAAATTATATCGCCTCTTATTCACCTTTCTCTTAAAGGGACTTCAGCATTAAAACAGAAGGGCAGTCACTTGATGACTTTGCCAAGTGCACAGCCTGTGCTCACTCTGCCGCTGGGACTGGTGAGATCTTTTCTTCCCCCGCACCCGTCTCATCCTCAGTTTCTGGTTCTCTCCTCCCAACACAATACGCCTGAAGTGAAAGATCTTAAAAACAGTTTAACTCTGCATTTTATAGCTGAGGCTTAAAAAGTTAAGGAGCGAATATAATGTTTTGTCTGCTGTGATGCTGACTAATCCAGGGACTTACTATATATGCACCTAGTATGAGTCAGAGGACACGACTTGGGAGTTATACGTGATCCGTGTATGGGATCCTGGCCAAGGCACACCTGTTTTTAAAATGGAAGAACGCTTAGCTCAAAAAATTGTTGAGGATTAAATGAAATAATGATTCTGAACACATTCTATGAACAGTAAGAGTGGTAAGAGTTATTTCTTACACCATTTTCTATGTGGTCACTGTAGTTCCAGTCGGCAGATGTCTCCTACGGTACGTGGCTGGTCCCTGGCCCCTGCACAGGCTTAGGGTCGAGCAGTGGCACTTACCGTCTTCAGTTCTGGTCGTCTCCCTAGTCACAGGCTCTTCTGCAGACGAGTCTTGTCCTTTTGCTGCATTAAGAATTCTTATGTGTGAGTGGTAAAGAAGACAACGTAAGGGAACAACTACCAAAAACAAACACTTGGGAAAAAACCATCCTCCTGATAACTTACCAAAAATAGACGTTCTCTCTAGGTTAGAAGCTGGCCAGCGGAAGTTCAGACTTTGAGGAGTTGACCCGATAAAGTCGGCTCTGGGACTGATTGTCAGGCAGATGAGACACTTGGTTTAATGACAGTGTCAGTCATGCCTATTGTCACAATATTTCACATGAACTTCCAGCCATTTTTGAGTCCTTTCCCTTCCTCATCCTAGAGATTCAACATTCTTCTGAGCTATCCCACTGAACCTATTTCTTAACATTCTTTAGTTTTTCCTGATGAACCCGTAAGCAGACTAGTTCTTCCCTGATACAAGTGAAGTCACTTGAGAACAGATAGGACGATAAAAACAGCCTGACCAAAGCAGGACCCAGAAACCACCAAGGTCTCCCTTTGAGACTGGCGAGCACACTTCCCCTGGGCCAGACGCCTTAGTGTCCCTGCAGCTGGAGCTTTTCAAACCTCTCCTCTGGTGGCTTCTCCAGCCTCTTCTAAAGGTCACAGAGCGCTCCTTCCATGGGAGTCGAGTAGAACATGAGCGTAGATCTGACCTCCTCAGGAAGGTAAATGACAAGAAAAAGCACCATGGCTGTTACAGGGCAGTCCGTCATAGTGGCTTTCTTCCTGGCTGGAGAAGCCTTAATTTGGGGAGAAAGGCCCAACTCTTCGTAAGGAGATTTTTACTGGAGGTTATGAAAAGCCTGTTGATGTTGCCTAATGGCCATCCCTGTTTGTTGGCCAGGCGTGCTTTTTATCAGAGGGGTGTCATCTGAAATGTGGGTGTTGGCAACGGGTAGGAGGGTGCAAGAGACTGATCTCAGCGTTATCTGAATACTTCTTAACCCAACTCAGGCGAACTGCAGCATCTGAACTTCTGCCTTCCCTTCTGCAAGGGGACACCTGGCAATGCTCAGACTGGTCTCATGAGAGTTTCTCTCGGAATTTGAACAGGAAACCCGGACAAACGGGAGCAGCCGGTACCTGGAGCTCAACTAAGGATGGCAGGAAGTTCAACTGTGTCCCTGAGCAGTTTACACTCAACAGATTATGAGGAAATGAGTTAGGCCATGGATTTGGCGTGTACCTGCGTGTCAATACATTATTTTACTTTTAAGAAACACATTTTACAGTTTAGGAAGCCCCTCAAAGGGTTGGGTAACTTGCCCAAGGACCCACAACTACGAGGAGGGGTGTGCGTCAAGTAAGCAGATGCGGTCATGAGCTGCACCGCAGACTGCGGGTTCTGCTTCCAGCGGCCACGGACACTACTTCCTTTGAAAAGTTGAGATATATAACATGAATTTCAGCTAGAGTAAAGAAACTTGGGATATCATGCAGCCTTCTGATTCTTTATGGCTCAACAATAAACATTTAAAATTTATGCTCCAGAATATCATACAGTTTTAGCATCATGGTGAAGAGCCCTTTGTATCCCCTTAAATCTACACCTATTGGGACATCTGTAACCCAACAAAGTTTCCTCTGCTCAACACTAGCACGCCCGAGAGGTCCACACATGACTACACAGGGGAGGCAGGATGGTGGGAAGGACAGGAACAGCGCCCGAGGCCCCAGCCAACATGGCTGAGGTGGAGGAGGAGCTGGAGTGCAGAGCCCACACCATGGCCCGGGGCGGGTAAGTAGGGGAAACCTGGCTCCCTGCACTCACCATTTTCTCCACTAGGTGGCGGTGCCCTGAGACCCAGGCAACCCGGGCACAGCAGGGGCACCCCACCATCACTGCTGGGGCACAGGCAGCACAGTTAAGAGAAGACAAGCATGTGCCCCACACAGCACATCTACTGAAAAACAGATGAAAGACCTCTAAGTGTCATCTTGAAATAAGGTGCTCACTACTTCAAACGCACCAACATGTCAATCACATGAACCACCAAAGAAAGTAACACAAGGAAAACTGACAATTCTTCATAAACTCAAAATCATGGGAGACTGATCTAAGTAACAGAGCGTTCAAAATCAGTCATGAAAAATGAGATCCAAGAAACCTCAGAAAGGCAGTTCAACGGCTCAGGGATAAAATTAAGGAACAGGCGCACTTTACCGAAGAGACTGAAACAACAAAGCAGCAAAATCTGGAGCTGAAGAATTCAGTAAATGAAAAATGCATTAGAAAGCACTGGGAACGGAGCTGAGCTGACAACATGGAAGAGAATCAATGAACTAAACCATTCTAAGCGCCCAACACCTTGCATTCATGGTGTACAATATGGAGGCCTGCCATATGGAATAATAAATAAACACTTCACACATCATTTGGTCACCCAAACATTTTGAAAACAGAGACCATGTCTTGACATTTTTAATACCTTTATTACATCCAGCGCAGTGCTCTGCACACAACAGGAACTCGGATATTGCTTACCACATAACTTCAGCATAAACAGACTAGTTTCAGTATAATTTCTCTTAATGATAAACAGCTAAAAAGGAAAACACATAATTAAAACACCAAGTTACTTGTTCAACAACCACTTATTAATGGCCCAGTTTACGCTAGTCTATGCTGAGAATGAGACAAGGAGACCTGTGTCCCCTCCCCACCCCACCCGTCAGCTCACCCCCCAGAATGGCCATTCCACCAGGGACCACTAGGGGGCCTTCCAAAAGACACAGGCTGTCTGCAGATCCTTAGCAAGTAAGAAATGGCTCAGACTCAATTTTGTGCATATCCATACAATCTTATGCTTCAAATGTATGCTTGTACTACGGTGTTTTAATATGCACCTTTATTTAAAATCATTACTGAATGCATAGTGGCTATCAGTCATAAATTTTCCCAAGCAGAAGATACTGACTGGGTGGGGATTTAAACAAAATATACATTTAAAAAAGTATACATGAAAACATTGTAAACCTCTGATGTGAAAGTTTTAAGAAAACTGAAAGCTTTAAGAGCCAAGAAAACATTTTGGAAAAAGACTGTTATAGGAATCGTCAAAGAATTACTAGCACCTCTAAACCTGTATGTCAGGTACAAATATATTTCCCAGGTTTGCAAAGGACATAAAATATTTATCTACTTTATACGTAGAGTCATTGTGAACCATCACATTATTACAGAGTTACAAATGTTGACCAGGAATCAGATTTTTTTTCATTAATTTAAGGCTTGCCAAAATTTTCTCACTAAGGACCTTCCACCCCCAAGCAGAGGAGATGACCCCCTGCGACTGAGGAGTTGGGTCTCCAGCTCCAGAGGGCTGCTCCCGCTCAACAGTTCTTTGAAGTCTCCTGTGGCATCTTTAGAATTTGGCATTCTGTTCCGTAATATATTTAATTACTTATTTTAAATGTGGTCTTCAAAATTATGTAACTGTTTCCTCAAATATTTCCAGAAAATTAAAGTTCAAGGAATATGAGGTGGGGGACCCAACGAAAACTGGAATTCTCTCTGGAGGGCAGGCCCCTTGTAGTACAGGCTTCCCCCACTAGGTGTCCTAGGAACCCATCTGTCAATGTAGAGCTGCTGGGGGTGTGAGAGGATGTGTTCAGCTTCACTGAATTTTTTGAAAGACTTTCCAAGTGTTTGCCTGTTTCATGATGGGTGATAAGTGAGCACACCTGCCCACACCATGCTAGTGTTCAGTTTTTGACTGAAAACTGCATGACCCCAGTCCCCCACCCTCTTTATTCACCCAATCTCACCCTGAGTGACTTCTTTTTGTTTCCCCGGATGAAAAAAGCCCTCAAAGGGAAATGTTTTGCCAATATGGAAGAAATGAAACAAAAAAATGGCAAAAGCACAAAAAGACATAAAAATTGACAAGTTCAAAAGTTTTGAGCAGTGGGAAAAAAGTATTGCATCAAATGGAGAGTACTTTGAAGGTGACTGAGG
>PVKM010003293.1:0-58667 GCA_004027735.1 Carollia perspicillata
TGTAAATTGTGCTGCTATGAACATTGGGGTGCATAGGTTCTTTTGGAATGGTGTTTCAGGGTTCTTGGGATATAATCCTAGCAGTGCAATTGCTGGGTCAAAAGGCAGTTCCATTTTTAGTTTTCTGAGAAAATTCCATACTGTTTTCCATAGTGGTTGTACCAGTCTGCAATCCCACCAGCAGTGAACTAGGGTCCCCCTTTCTCCACAACCTCTCCAAGACTTGTTGTTTGTTGCTTTATTTATGATGGCCATTCTGACTGGTGTAAAGTGGTATCTCATTGTGGTTTTAATTTGCATTTCTCTGATGGCTAGCGATATTCAGCATCTTTTCATGTGTCTCTGAATCCTCTGTATGTCTTCCTTGGAGAAATGCCTGTCCAAGTCCTTTGCCCATTTTTTAATTGGGTTTACACAAGCATGTTTAAAGCCTCTTTCAGAACAGGTTGTATGTCATATCCCATCATATTATTTTGGTTAAGGCAAACCACATAATCAAGGCAGACATCATTAGCGTAGAAACATATACTTCTTCACTGGTAAGGCGGGAGAATAGATATGGGTATTTGTGGTATAATTATGCAACCTACTCATAATTTGTTCTTTGGATAACAAACATTAACTTTTCTTTCTTGCACCCACAAAATATATTTACCCAATGTTAATGAAGACTCCTTCCTCCCCTCAAAGTTTTATGCTTTTATGGCCTCAGAGTTGAAGTTAAAAATCTTGTAATAATCTCTACATCATCCACCCCTCCTTCCTAACCAACATTCAATGGTGGAATAAGACAGGATAATTTCCAAAAATGTGCGGTTTTGTGGTTACCCACATCTAACCCCAAAGCCACTGTCATACATTTTATATTTTCCTTTAGGCACTCCCCGCTCCTGGTATTTATTTCTGTATTAGTTTGCTTTTACTGTACCAGTGTTCCAAAACAGCAGATGGAAGCATGCCAGTAACTCACAGCAATGCGCAATTAATCCCCGCAAATGGTCCTGTGGATTGGTTTGGGGGCCTTTTCCCTAGACTATTGCGGGGATTGGGTTGGTGCCATTTCTGTTATCCTGTGACCTAGGGTGAGGGAGCAATTTTCACTTGGGTAACTTTCTTTTGTGGAGACATCAAAAGTGTAAAAGAACAAGACAAAGCACCCATGAACATTTAATGCCTTTCCTTGGATGCTACCTATGTCATGTTCTCTCACATTCTGTTGGCCAAAGTAAGTCTTGTGACCAAAATCAAAATCAGCAAAGCAGGAGATTTTACTTTTCCCATAGAAGGTTTGAGGGGAGAGTAAATGCTTGTGAACAAAATACAATTGACCTCAAATGATTAAGTGGATATAGCCAAGTAAAATGTAGTTGAGGAATTCAAGGGTGGGGGAAGTGTCTGAAGTTTCCCAAAGAGGAAACTGTTACCATTAAAATATCCTCCTTTGCTTCCTTGGATGATTTTCTCAAAGCCATTCAGGGTCCTCAAAGTTCTGGTTGTACACAATTTTTGCTTTGCTACAAAATCTGTGCAGAGAAAAGCGCTGTGAAGAAGTGGAACCATACAGTATAAATCACTCAAATGGGAGGCCAGAGATAGTTGTTCCTTTACTATGTTGAAAAGATTATTTTCAAGAGGCAATCAGGCATTTCAGGATTACAAAATTAACATTATTAGTTTCTTGTTGTGAAATTGTGATCTTTTAAATTAAATAGCTTTACATTTGTGTGGGTACTAGGAAATAGAAGGGGAAATAACAAGTAAACAGAATTTCAAATATTTAGGCTTATTATTACTTGGATTTTATTAGCTGTAATGCTCACTGATGCCATATAATGTGGTTTTATAATTTATTATAAAATATTTAAAACTGAAGTGGGTGAAATACTCATGAATGCAAAGAAATTAACATAACAGAAAATTTGTCTCTGGTATTATTTAAAAAATAAAAAATTTGTTTAACGAAGACTGTCTAGAGTAAAAAGTGGGTTAATAAGCCTCTTAATAACAGCATTATGCATTAAAATACCAATCAAGAAAGTAAAATATGTGACTATGAGTCATTGAATTATAATAATTTTGGCATAATTTTTGTCATTATTGACCAAAATTATCTTTATGATAATGACTTCCAAAAGATGGCTATCAAAGCACATGAATACAAATTTATAGAAATACGAATGCTTTTTTTTACCTAATGATTTTTCTTTCACTTACCCTTAGAGGATCTTTATTTATTCCTGCACAGGTGTTTCAGCCTTTATAATGACTCGATTCAACTCAAGAAACATTTATAAAGCCCCATCCATGGGCAAGACACCATGAGCATATGAAGACAAAAATGGCCCTTTAATTGGTAATATTATAATTCACTGGGGAGAATATGTATGTTGTTCTTTGTGTCTGAGAACAACTTGACCTAGCTTTAAATATAAAAAAAACAACAACAACTAATCAGTGTTACAATAAAGCAGGAGTACTTCTAGTAAAGATTTTGACAAGGTAACTGTCAGCTCTTCCTCCTGCCAGCCCACTAAAGTACTTAGAGTTTGGGTTCCAACACCATGAAGTGACACTACTTAGACAGTGCCCTGTGGTAGCCTATATGTTTTATTACCTATTCAGCAAAAATTGTTTCCATGGCTGCCGGCCACTGGGCGTGTGCAAATTCCAAGACTTGGCACAGTCATGCTTTCTTCCATTTGATGTAATTTAAGCATTTTCTCTGGCTATAGCTTCTAGTGAATGCCAAGCCTTCCCGAAAAAGGTGCTAGAAAAAGCTTTGAACTGGCCATTTGAATATATAGGTTGTAGCTCTAGGGACATGACCGTGTAGTTCTGTCTTTAGTTTTTAATGGATTAAAATGGGGGAAGGGTTGTCTGGAACATGTATGAAGGACACATGGACAAAGCCAAAGGGGGTTAGGGTGGGAGGTGGGGATGTCTGGGGTGGGGGGGATTTGTGGGGGTAAATGGTGACAACTGTACCTGAACAACAATAAAAAAATCAATAAAAATTGAGGATTTTAAATAAGGCTTTTCAAGGTCACGTTTGGTTTCATTTCATCCTCTGCATATTGCTTCCTTTCTTAAGTCTCTACTGAAATGTAGAGGAGGGGTTCTCTAGCTTCAGAATCACAGAGCTTGGCCTCACACCCTGCTTGCTTTGTGGGTTTTGGTTTTCTTACCTATACCTGAGGGACAGCGATGCCCTCATCTCCGAGTTACTCAGCAGAGTGAACTAGCTAGTCAGCATGGTGATTCAGTCACTGCTTGGCACGGAGCAGCTGTCTTCCCTTTCGGTTCCCCAAGTGTCACGGTTCCCTACTCCTTTCCATCTACACTCACACTTACCCATGTGCTCCTCAGGTCGTTACGGAAGGTCATGACTACGTCTTCGGAAGACAGGAAAGACATGAGCCCTGCAGAACTCCACGAGAACTTCTGCTGAATAATGGCAATGGTGGCCTTGGTGACCCTGTGGTATTGTGACAGGAGAAAACTTGAAGTTTTATACAAGAAGATGGTGGGGAAGTCTAGCTATACTGTGACATAGCTAGAAGAACTCTGTCTTGGCTTAGCTGACACACCCAACGGTTGGTCTGTCTGGAAATTTAACTCTCAGAGAAAAGCACTGCTGTGGTTTAATGTTTACCAAACTCCAAACTTTCTTCCCCATTTGTTTACCACCAGTCCTATTATTTACTTATTTTTTCTTGAAAATGACCTAAATTATTCAGTATTTTATTCAACCTTAATCTAGCCATATCTGTAAGATCATGTTTTTGATGCGTTAATTTTGTTGATTTCTTAAACATACATCAAAGTATATGTATATATATGTATATATGCATATATACTTTGTATATGTATATATTCACATTTAAAAAAATATGTATTTCAGCTCTAACCACCTCAATAAGATTTGAGAAATATTGGCTTAGTTTTGTCTAGAGCTGGTGAATTGTTGTGTGACAGGGGCGGGATTAGGAACGTGGAGTGGGAAAACCAAGACGTCTGCGGGAACAGGGGTGGGTGGAGGCTCCGGCTTTCCCAATTCTGTTGCACAGGAGGGCATTTTCTTGCGAGGTAGTTTGATGTCGTGTTAACAGCACAGATTCTAGGACTTGACTGCTAGCATTGCAATAACAGCTGTCATCTTTTAGCCACGTGTTACCTTGAGCAACTTACTCAGCATCTTCATGCCTCAGTTTCTTTACCTTTAAAACTGGGGGTGACTACAAATTTGAAAGCATTAATTTATAAAGATATAAGTACCTGTATGTTCATGGCAGCACTACTCCCAGTGGGCAAGATATGGAAACAACTGAACTGTCCTTCAGTGGATGATGGGGTGAAAAAGATGCGGCACATACATACAATGGAATACCACTCAACCACAGGAATAGATGAAATGCTGCCATTTGTGACCACATGGATGGACCTTGAGAACATCAAACTATGTGAAGTTAATCAGACAGAAAACATCAAGAACCATATGATTTCACTCATATATGGGGTATAAAACAGAAAGCAAAAAATGGAACATATAAGACAAACAAACCCTCACATACACAGATTACAATATGGTGGTTACCAGAGGGTCAGGGAAGTGAGGGCAGGAGTAGGGAAGGGTAAAGGGGCCAAATATATGGTAATGGAAGAAGACTTGACTTTGGGTGGTGAACATACACTACAATATACGGATGATGTGTTACAGGATTGTACACTTGAAATCTATAAAATTTTATTAACCAATGTCACCCTAATAAATTTAATTAAAATGCATTCAACTAAAAATAAAATCGATATTAACCATTTAAAATATTAAGAAAGTAAATATAGAGATAAAGATGTGATAAGACTTCTGTGAGGATGAAATGAGTTAACATAATCTTTCAAAACAGTGCCTGGCACATTGTAACTATAAGCTGACATTATTATTATTATAATTATTATTACCATTATCATTATCATCCTCTTCCTTCTCCTCAGGAAGCGAGAATCAAATCCATCTCAGAGTCTCCAATGAGACTATCCAGTGTGAAGACCCGAGTTTGGCTTTAATAGCCCAGCTAATACTTTACTAAAACATCAAGTCAAAATTTTGAATCTTTTTTTTTAATAGGATGATTTGGCCTTAGTTCATAATGGTTGGACTACTTCTGGTAAGACTTTATGCATTCCACTTTCTCCTCCTCTGAAGTGCCAATGAAAAGATTTCATATTCAAAACTGTATAATTTATTACTCTACACTGTGACTTAAAATCTATCTATCAAGGTTTAAAAACTTAAGTCAATAAAATACTGTCTATATCCCAACCACAACTTTCAAAAGACAGATCATGCAGAATTCATGCTATTTTAATTCTTCAGCAATATATTGAAAAATGATATTCCAAATTGTGTTATTCACACAATGAATCAATAGAGGTGAACTTTTTAAAATGCTGGAATAAAGACAGAAATTTGCCATGCCCACAGCCCTTGGTTAATCGTGTGCATTAATGAAGTGCAAGAAAGCAAGGCACACCTTACTTTTTAACTTTAAAGACAATAAATAAACTACTTTGTGAGGAAGCAAATGTGTGTCCTCATTCAAGTGCTCTCCCTTCGCTCCATGTTGCTGTCAGGGTCGCCCTGTGTGTGGGAAGCGGGTGTCTGCTGGATGCTATGGGGATGGTTCTCTGTAGAGTGTTGCTTGCTTAGGTAATCATGTTTTGGAAGGATGTCGGGTGACTTCCTTAGGTGGATAGAGAAAGGAACCAAGATTATAAAAAAGTTTATTTTCCCTGGCTTGTTGTGAAACCTCAAGCTGGCATGGCTGGTGGTTAAGCAGAAAAAAGAAATGCTCGTTTCTGGTATTGCTTCCTGGCCTCTCATTCCCTTTTGCACCTTTTGTATGCACAATTTGAGTGTATACTAAGGTCTCTTTTTATGGGTAACTCATGAAGTAAGCTGTTGTTTGTAACCGTTTATGCAACATCTAGGATAAGATAATACAATTAAAAGCAGCGACTGGGAACAGTACAACCTTTCATCTTTAATCTCCCCAAATGTTCCCACATGTCTGATGATGTATGGATACAAAGTAAATTATCAGCCTGTGTCACATGACTTCCACTCCCAAGGCTCTTTTGTTAAGTAAAATAGGCAATATTGGTGTTGGGTTGGAAAAAAGGATACTGGCTGTGGTCCCGATTCTGAATGAATTCACCTTCCGGCTGACAAGGTAAAACATATGCATGGAAGCAGTGATTTGTGCGAATTGAGAGTTTGAAAACTTCTACAACACAGGTGGCAAACACAAGTTTTGTACAGCTGGCACCTTATTTCTACCCAGTGGCAGCGCCCAGCTCTCGCCTAACTGTTAAGGAGTAGTTACGTGTATACAGTGCTAAAGTTACATTCGGCCCTCTGAAGGCAACCATGAGGCTGATGTGGCCCCTGGTGAAAATGAGTTTGACACTCCTGTTCTATAAGGTAGATTTTATTTAAATACCAAATGAGCAAGTTCTGTATTTCGGGAAGAAATGAGAGAGAGGTCTGAGATGGCTTTTATTTTTTATTTTTATTTTTTTTGAGGAAAGAAGAGCCGATATACAGGAGAGCTCTGGCACAACAGACCAGAATGGGAAGGCGAAGGGAATGGCGGGAGTACACACAGAGTTCGGAAAACACACAGAGAGATTGTTCCTCACCTGGCTGGTCGTGCTGTCTGATTGTTTATGAGCATCGGAAGTACACGTCAATCTAGAAAGATACAGAGCATGAGATTTTGGAGGGCTTTGAATGCAAGAAAAAAGAACTCAAAATTTGTTCTATCAGCCATAAAGAATAAATTAAAAGCTTTTGAGCAGTAGAATATGTAAAAACCTGTTCATTCTTCTATAATAGGAGTCTTGGTGGTGGCAGTATGCGAAAATTTTCCTGCTAATTTTTGTATTACATTTTCTACAAGTATATTTATACTAATAGTGGAAGCAAATTAAGAAATTAAAATAATGAATATATGAGAAATCTGTATTTCTGGCAAAACAATTCGCTGCTGGTATATAGGATTATTTTGGTGTATTGGGCCTGGGGGAAGCGAAAATCTAAATCCCATGTAACTCTTTGGATTGACTTTAGGCATGTCTATCTGGAAGTTATTCCTGCTGTTGTCTACGAACTTTTATTAAGAGTTATTTTATGTCATCAAACAGATAAGAAGTAGTAGTCAGATCAAAAATTTGAAAAATCTGTCATACGTGCAACCAACTGAACGTATTCCACTTATAATAAATTAGTTTTCCAAAACAGGTTTCCTACCAAAACTTATTGAAAATAGAGTTCTGTTGCTATGACAACCTCAAATAGCAATCGGAAATTAAAACATTAAAGGTGGGACAGAAAAGACAAATAGTTCATATTTAGCTAGATGGTATTCCTGTTCAGTTTTTATAAATCCAGAGAGGAATCTGAATTCTCATCATGTCAAAAAATGAATGACTTTTCCTCTAAAATCATACGATGGTGCTACATTTGCATCCTTTGTCAGTTATTAAGTAAAATAAATGACCTCTCCTCCATTTTTTTCTGAATCTCAAAAGCCTTTATCATCTATTTGAGCCTTGATTGCTTTGGGTAGATTCTGAACATTTTAGCCCTCAGCTCAGGATATTATAGCTATTTATTGATTGAAGTTATGGTTTTCAAAGTGTGTTTTATGAATCCTAAGAGTTCCACAGAATATCTCTGTGGTTTCTTTGGATGGAGGTATGGTTATTACGGTGACTTGACTTAACTATTTTTTATTTCTTTTAAGATTCATCTCAATACTACACTAGGAATTGCAATTGTGGAACCCAGCAAAAGAGTAAAGAGTTTCATAACTCAAAAGGCTTGGAGCAATTTGACAAAAAATGACTAAAATACTTTAAATCCTCACAATTTTTAACATGCACTACAGATAACCATTTGAACAATAAATGACACATTTGTATTTTTATAAGATATCCTCAATAAAAATGTGGATATTTTAGAATTCAGAAATGTAAAATGTTATTCTGTAATTATAATTTGTGGGCTTTAAAAGAATGGAGAGATGAACACTTTGGATATTTCAGGTCAAGGGATGCATTGTTTCCTGCCTCTTCTTTTAATTGCATTGTCTTTATCTCAGATGTTACATAAACGGTTACAGCGACCACTCACTTTCATTGAAGTCAACATTTATCGAACCCCTAATGCTAGGCATTTTATAACATGGTATCTGCCCTAAAGCAGATTGATGTTTGCATGTAAAGAGACCTAATTTACTCAACTAACAACGGAAGAAAAAATACAGGGTGATATTAAAAATATAAATTAAAAGAAGAAGTATTTTTTTCTGGCAATTAAAAAATGAACTTCAGCCCTGGCTGGTGTGGCTCAGTGGATTGAGTGCCCCCCTATGAATCAAAGGGTCACTGATTTGATTCCCATTCAGGGCACATGCCTGGGTTGAAGGCCAGATCCCCAGTTGGGGGTGTGTGAGGGGCAGCCACACGGTGATATCTCTCTCCTCTCTTTCTCTCTCCCTTCCCCTCTTTCTAAAAACAAATTAAAAAAATAAAACAACAACAACAAAAACAAATAGAAAAAAAAATGAACTTCATGTAGGAGGTGATAGTTAACCACATGGAAAATATCAAGGTGTGAATGGGTGTTGTTCTGGGCAAATGAAGACTTTGCCAGACAAATAGGAAGAATGTGTTCTCACCATATTCATGGAAGATGTTACTTATGGCAAGATATAGCTGTGTGGAGGTAGGAAAACAAAATTTAGACTCTCTAACATTACCTTCTAGGAATGTACATCTGAATTTTGGATTCAAGTTCTCTCACTCTCACACACAGAAAAAATGCCTACAGCTAAAGTGAGGGCGATGCCGCAGTTTCGGCACACTGGGAGTGGGATGTTTAATGGAAGATTCTGCAATGCAGGTTTCATGGATGACACTGGAGAACCTCCTCCTTTGCAAACCTCATATCCTTCAGCAAAGGCAAATAAGGTTTTGGAGGGTTGTTCAGAATTGCCTCAGGAGTAAGGAAGTGTGAAAAAGATGAGACTGTCCTTCCCGTACTGAATGTAGTTATGGGAGGTCCCTCTCCACCTCAACTCCCATTCTTGTGCACAGAAAAGGACAGGGAGAAGTTCCAAAAGTTGGCTGCAGCTGAAGGCAAAAAGCTTAATTCAGAGATTCCTTCATTCTTTCATTTATTTATTTGATAAATATATATCAGGCACCTAGTGATGGGTAATAAAACCAATGCAGAGTTCATAATCTAGTGGAGAGAGACAAACAATAAACAAGTTAACAAGCCTACACTTTTAATGGAGTAAATGCAATATGTGCTCAGTAAATGTTTGTTGAATGAATAACGGATGCAGTCACAGAAACAAAATTGGGGAGGGATAAGCAGGGGTCAGTCTGGATTATGTGGTCAGGGAAGGTCTTTCTGTAGACCTAGGCAGATACAGAAGGACAGTCAGTGTCTTTACTTCTTCTATGACCATATCATAAAGAACTTCTTAGCACCCTGAACCATTAACTTGGTTTCAGGAAAGAAAATGTAGAGTCTGGGAGAGGATCCCAAGGTCCTGGTGGCCATCAGCATGTTAGAATAAATCACGTGGAATACAGTGTTTAGGGAGGGGTTGATGTAGATGGGTGGGGGATTGGTTAGGAGATTAAAATATTGAGGCCCTCCTCTGACCTCCATTTTATTCTAAAAGTAAATATTTTTTTTCAAATCATGAGAGTTAGATCCTAAATGAGTCCCAGAGGAGATGAACCTGAATCCGCAATGATTATTCCAGTCTCGTATTAAGAACTTTATATATTTTTTGTGATGATTGTAGTATTTAACTTCATAAATCTTAAAATATCTAAACCATTATTCTTGATTTTTCAGTCTCAGATTAAATGACTCCTATCCATTAGAAGAGAGAAGGCACTTAGCTAATATATTCACAGTGATTTCTTGCCCCTCAAGTATCTTGAAAGTTCTTGAAAATTAAGTCTGCTTATGAATCCTTGTGTCTACTCTTCGGAGAGAAATATTATGAGGCCAATGCCTTATGTAACATGGTGAACTTATTTTTTGATATAAATGATTTGAATATAGAAATGAATGTACTTACTTTTTTAAATATCTACAAGTTACCTGACAGTGTGTTCCTCACTATTCCCAAAATTTCCATTTTGCTATAGTCTGATATACATAAGCATTTGCCACATGAGACCTTCACTCCCAGAAAGTGTCTGAATAGATAGTGAAGTGACAATTATTTTTCAGAAGGATTATTTAAATTGATTTTTGGGGTCCTGATAACTTTGTTTTCCCCCCAAATTCCCTCTAACTTTATATATCATGTCACATAGCCTAGTTTATTGCTATCATGGCTGCTTTGGCATTATTGTTTTCCAGTCATTTCATATATTTGAAGAAACAGTAAAGATTTGCAAAAACTATAAAAGCATGTTTTATGTTTCAAAAGCCTTTAGCTATTCCTCTTCATGCTACAATTTTCTTTTTAGTCAAATGGAGCACTTTTATAGAAAAAAGTCTTGGCTCATCAAATATTCATTTTTAGCTTTATGGTCTCTTAATTGAATTTTCTTTCACTCACTTTGTCACTTAGTTTTATTTTGCTTTGTTTGGATTTTCTGTTTCTGTGGCATCTGCAACACCTCCATGTGTTATGCAAAGAACTATAGAAAAATTTCGAGGACTCCCATTTTCAGAATAATTAAGAAATCAGATGATAGACTATACCCATTAAAGATAAATGAACATCTCTTTTTAATAGAAAGAAAGAGAGAATGAGAGAAAGAAAGGAAAGGAGGGAGGGAAGGAAGAAGAGAGGAGGAGAGGGATGGAGGAAGACGGGAAGAAAAAACAGTACTGGAGTGTTTTAACTTTGGAAAAATAGAATTGCTAGGCTAACAGAACTTTAGAATAGTCTAGCCTAATGATTGCTACTTCCTTGAGTATGAAGCCTTATTTTTTATAAAAGTATGTTTCCAGGACACCACATAATAACAGTTATTCTTTCAGTAAATATTGATAAAATATGTGGGAAAACATTTTATTATTTTAGTAATGTTTTAAAATTAAACTTGCATGTACATACATTTGGAAAATTATTGCATATATGCAGATAATGTATGATTTATTCTTGCTTGGGATAATTAATATATGTAAAGATTAAGAGTGAAAAATTCATGAAATTACTAAGTTTTTCTGGGGCAGATTGTCATCCATTTGGGAAGCACAGAACTTCTCCAACTTATGCTTCTTCTATTCTAAATGTGAAAACCAAAATTATAGAAAATAGCCTAAGATCATATTAACCAAGAATTAGGCTTATGTTTCTGCTAGCCAAATAATTTTTTTCATGTTATAGTGCTCAATGAGTTGTCTGATATACTTACATATTTCAGGCCAAACAAGTATAACTTCAACTTATTTTTTTTTGTTTATCTCAATTTTCTTTTGTTGGATTAATGTATATTAAAACAGATTTAGTAACTAAGCCAACATTAGAATAAAAAGTATTGGCTCATGCTAAATTTATAACAATAGCACTTGATTACATTGCTTTAAATTAATAAGGAGACACTAAAAATAAATTTTAATTTACTGAGTTGATATTTAGTTAGACATTTATGTAAATTCGTATGATTCTACAGATCTAAGATATGTCTGTGATAATTGCGTTTCTTAAGTATTTTTAATTCATCACCTGACTGGTCAGAGCATGTAACAGACACAATATTTCCTAAATCTCAGTTTTAAATGACAGTAAAGTATGTTTTTTGTAGTGTATTTAATTCTTTCTTAAATCTCTGATAGCACCATGAGCAACAGCACTCCCTTGGATAGCATTGTAATAGCTACTTCTGGGATTACGAGGGAGAGCAGAGCTGGCTTTTGAGGAAGGTAGGTCATGTGTTTTATAGTGCGAACATGTTTTTAAAAGAAGAAGTAAACCTTGGGGGAAGTTGGCCAACTGCTCATGCTTGTATTTTGAGCCAGTTACATGCCCACACACATGCCAAGTTTTCATCTCCAAAGATTTGGGAGGAAAACCCTGGAATTCAATGCTATCTTCCTGGAATTGACAGCTAATCATTATTCAGAAAACAAACAGACACAAAACAGATTCTTGCCTACTACCAAAGTGGTTATATAGTAATGGTTTTAGTTTTTCACTCTTAAATTACTTTATTATTACCTGGCAATATTATTGATAATGCTTAGGAGAATCACTAACCAACATTAAATAAAGTGTAATAGAATAAATAAATTAGTTAATATTGGATTCTGTAAACATTTCAAATATATTGATATAAAGTTGTAATAATTGAAACCACCGTAGCAAATCCTCTTTGTAGACCATTGTCATGGACTGAATGTTTGTGTGGTCCCCCCATTCACGCTATCCCCAATGTGATGGAATTAGGAGATGGGGCCTTTGGGAGGTGATTAGATCAGGGGAGTGGAGCCCTCATGAATGGGACTTTTGTCCCCATAAAAGGGATCCCAGAGAGCTCACTCACCCTCTTTCCATTATTTGAGAATATAGCCAAAAGTCTGCAGCCTGAAACCCAGAAAAGTACCCTCACTGGAACTGAGCCATGCTGGTACCTTGACTGCAGATTTCCAGCCTCAAGAACTGTCAGAAATAAATTTCTGTTGTTTACAAGGCACCCAGTTTATAGTACTTTGTCATAGCAGCCCAGACTGACTAAGACAACCACATTTGCTACTTCTTGCTCTGGAACACATGGATGAGTCCTGCTGTGACGGAGGCTCAAGCTGCTGTCTAGAGCTGCGCAAGTGAGAAGCCACTGATTGCAAACCGGTGCCTGGAATTCCGACTGTCTGTAGTGGAGACTTATTATTGGGCATGTGAAACAGATGCTCACTGGGAATTGCAGACATTTAATGGCAATGGGGAGAGGGAAGGAACAATTTGTATGTATGGGAAATACAGATTCCATAGTGCACTATTAAGCGTCCTGATGTCACTTTTCAAAACTTTGGATTCCAAATGTTGCTGAATTGGTGTTTCAAAGCCTCTGGAGACTCAGCAATTGATTTGTGCCAGGGATTTCCTTGGGATCACTATTTTTGAGATCACCTTTCTGTTTTGGGGCTTGAAGGGATGTGCTGTATATTGTTAAATCAATGTTGAACTCATCACCCTAATCAATGTGAGGTTCTCATTTGAATTTTTAAAAAATTGAGCACAGAATCTTGTGATGGACCTCTGCCCTGATTACCACTCACCAATCATGTGGTCTGGTCACACTTGGTTTCAGGGCCTCTAAAGGTCCAACTCTTTGCACGGGCAGACATTCCTCACAAAACCCTAAGGTTGCTTTTGAGGACCCCTTACGTCCTTACTGAGGTGGAAGTAGTTCTTCCACCTCTCGTTTTGCTCCATTAATGTGGGACTGAAATACCTTTGCTATGAGAAAGTCATTTGTCTCTGATGATCCACAGAGAAAAACAATTATCTACAGAGAAAAACAATGACAGTAATTTGTTACAAAAAAATCAGTATTTATTGTTTTCACCTGATGTCCAATAACTTTATATTTTAAATGCAATTTTGCTGAAAATTTTCGTTGTATATCTTCTACTACACTTTGTGAAAAAAATTATTTGAGAGATACTTCGCCACCATGATCTCCAACAGGAATATCTAGTATTGTGTATTTGAGACTACCCCAAATGTACTCTCTGAATTTAGTGATGATCCATCCAGATGTTTGCTAGTGATGGAGAAACAAAGAAAATAGCCAGTCTTATCAGCCAGTCCCCTTAAAATAATCATATCTAAAAAGAACCTTTAATAATTTGTTTTTCTGGTACGTCAAAGCCCTGAGCAGCCCTCCTAAACCAGTGTGGGCACCCTGCACTGATTAAATCCTAACCTAAAGAAATTATACATTTGGATGTCTGTACAACCCTACGGAAGATGCAGTCATTATAATTTGGATTTTCTGAGGTACAAAACCCATGGGGTTCCCCCTGGCCAACAATAGGTTCGAGGACTTGCTGGCTTTTTAGATGTCAGAGACACTTGGGGCATCTGGAGTCTGTTGATGGGTAGGAGGTTATATCCAGTGCTCATGCTGTAATCCGCTGATAGTCCTTCCCAAACAGGGACCTTTTCACGATAACTCTGGGCTACACTGATATCTAGGAGTAGGATGCCATGAAAGGAGAAAGAAGTTCTCATTCAGAATCCTAGGTGTGCAGGCATTTGGAGAATTCACTCAGGTCACCAGCCAACGAGGATCATCACCCTCAACCTGGACGACTGCTAGAAAATTCCTGCAAAACGACCTCACTCCTCTGGGCTAACCACGACACACAGTCACTATTATATTTCTTTCCCCACACGGGGCAGTGAGTCCCTGGAGCAATTCTGTGATCGCAACCACCCAGTCTCTTTGAAAGGATTCAGGAGGCTGAGCAGACCTCCAATTGCCTTGTGGATTTATCAGGTATCCATTCAAAATCCCAGCAATGCTTGTGTCTTTTGGACACTTAGCTAGTGGTGAAATTTAAAAAATTCATACCCTCTGTAAGATTTGTTATTTGCCCATGGCCTGATATTAAATTAGAATTTTCATGCTTATACAAGGAAAATAAACTGGTAGACATCATTATAATTATTTTAGAATTCTTTCTTGAGTAGGGTGGGTTTAATATTATTTAAGGTCTTTCCAAGTGCTGAAACTTATCCTGGGAGACTTGTTCTTACCATAGCAGGATTAACCTATTTTAAGAAAAAAGTCCAACAAGTGTTTACAGTGTGCTTTGGCTTATGAAAAATAAAGACAAGAGGGTGTTACAGGAAAGTTTACTATCTATTAAAAACAAAGGATTTTAATGAACAAACCCTTGGACATGTACAACAACATGGGCAAAAATACCAGTTCTACTGAAATTCATTATTGAGAGCATCCTCAAATTTCCTATCATGGGCTATAGATGAAACTCTCATTAACTTCTTCCCAATGCTTTGGGAAACCGTAGCATCCTTAAATGGACTGTTTTAATAAAAACTTGGTAAGGGTATAGAAAAAATGCCTTTGGAGGTTTTAGAGTGAGTCTTGCTTCCAGTGCAAACCATAAGCCACTGATAGATGGTTGCAGAGAAATACATACATTTATATCCATGAAATTCCCAAGTATTCAGAATATTTGTTTTGCCTTGGTGGTTTTCTCCAGAGCTGCGAATACTAAGACGGAAACCAGTTGGGAAAATCGTGCTTCAAATATTCTTTGAAATTACTCCTGTGGCAATTTAGTCAAACAATTTGCTTGGAAGTCATCTATTTGTAGAACCTACGTGGGGAAAAACCTGCCACATTATATAATTCACTCAGCAGGTTTTGGCTCGCATTCCGCCAATTCATCTTCAATAGTGGATCGTGCCCTGCATCTAGCAATACTCATGATCAAGCTATTTAGCACAAAAAAAAAAAAAAAAAAAAAAAAAAAAGAAAAAGAAAAAAAGAAAGAAAAAAAGAAAGGCCCCACGACTTGGCATCCCCGTGGACATTAATCTTTGAGACAACCAAATTGGTCCAACTTTTTGCCCGAGTTTAATAGCAAAACTGTCGCATTTTACACAAATGAGCATTGAGTCTGTTAGCGAATGAAAAGAGGAGACCGGGAGGGAGGAGTGGAGTGGAGGAGGTGGAGTTGCTGAGTGGACGGTTTTCAAAGTGGCTCCAGTTTTTAGGGGAGGGGCCGGGATATTCCGCGGCAGGAGAAACGAAGTAGTTAAAAATTGTTACTAGCGAGGGGCCGGAGCCTCGGGATGCGGGTATATAAGCCGGCGCCTCCAGCGCAGAGCTGCTGCTGCTGCCCTGAGATCCGAGATCAGGGGGCGCGGACTCAGCCCCTCAACTCGCTAAAGGCCCGGGAGAGGATCAAAGAGGGCCGGTGGGGTCTAACCCGAGCTCCTGCTGCATACCTGGGACGCACAAGGGATTCCCTAACTTCTGTTCCCCCTCCCTGAAAGCGCACCGCCCGGGTCGTGCGCTCTAGCCCAGCAAATCGCGCGCGACGCCAGCGCGCCCCGCTCCTAGTCCAGCCGAAGGCGATGCTTGCAGGGGACTGGGTGGCTGGACTCCCGCATTTGGAGTAGGGCCCGCAGGGAGGCAGGTTGGCTAAGAGGTTAGAGCCTTGGCTGCGCGGCAGGCAAAGGCCGCCTTCGCCCAGGGCAACACCTGCTGCTGCTGCTGCTGCTGCTGCCGCCGCCTTGCAGGGATGAGGCTCGTGGTCTCGCTGCTGCTGGGAGCCGCTCTGCTGTGCTGTCACGGAGCCTTTTGCCGACGGGTGGTCAGCGGTGAGTCCGGGGGCTGCCTGCCCACCGCGCCGACAAGCAGGGAGGTGAACCGTGGGGCGCGCGGGCGAGGGCGAAGCGGGGCAGTCCGTGCTGGGGTGGAGGTTGTCCCCGGGGTTGGAAACCTGTGCAGGGTAGGGAGTCGGGGGGTGTTGGAATCGGATTGTGCTCCACGTTCTCCTCCCCCTAACACCCCAGAAATACACACAAAAAGTTTAAAATTTGGGGAAGCGTCTGGTTCAATAGCTGCGAAACGAGCTCTGCTTCATCATGAGTAGCAGTGTTTTCGAGGAGTAATTTATTTCCACTTTCTGTGTATGAGAGTTGGCCACAGGGCAGGGCTGGGCACCTGCGGCAGAGGTGGGGTACCGCGGGCACAGAGGGAGTCCCGGTAAGGAAGAGCCGCTGCAGGAATACCACCCCCTACTGGCCACTTCAGTCCACACACTGTGCTCGCTGGGAGCATTTCTCAGACCAGATTTGTTGGCAGTGAGTCGTTCACCGACCCCAGGGCACACAGCCTTTGTTCTCGGGAGGTCGGACAAAGAATAGGGAACTGGTCACAGTGCGCAGACGCCTTTCTTTGGCACACCTTATTCCAAGTTGGGGACTTAACAGAAAATGAGGTCGGCTCGAGTTGGGCTGGGGTGTATATGGTGACTACTAGGTGTACAGGTTCTTGCACACAGTAGGTGTCCAGTTAGGTCGATGGAGTCAGTGCAAGGTAAATGGTTCAGAAATGGCAAGCTTCTGAGCGTTCGCTCTTATTTTTCTTATTCTTCCACTTCCACTCCCTTATTGTTGACCAATTTATAGTTGGTTTGCCCTTTCCTACTTTTTGGTAAGGTCTCTTAAAACACATGAGGATTCTCAAAAGCCTAGGATGCATTAACAGGGCCGTTTTGAAAACCGAGCGTAGATAGCTCCTTTTATTGAAATCTCTTGTGATGCTAATTGAAGTGTTGCAATGAATATTTGTTAAAAATATATGGGCATGTATTTTAAGTGTGGGAAGGTTTTTCAGGTAAAAAGTAAAAATTCCCTTTCACATTCTGTGCATCTTATAACAGGTGTCACCAGAGGTAGAGGTGGATGACAGATGACAGCAACTTAATCAGCTATGAAGCCAGACCTTTAGAAACTGGCATATTAAGCTTAATGGTTTCTGATCTTCCCCTCAGCAATATGTGATATTCTACATCTTCAGAATATAAGTCTTAAATGTCTAGTTATCATCTATTCTCTACTAATTTTTTGGCACTGTGGAGATGTTGGAATTAAATACATTGTTAAATGTCATTTGGAAATGCATACTGCTTACTTTTTTAAAAAAAGGAAAATTAGGCTGTTAGTATTTCTAAAATGAAAACTTAACAGTACCAAATAAGGATGTTTTAGAAGCCATACCATCAGTTCCATTTCCCTTTCATTTAACTTTGAAGAAAAACTTTACAATATATTTGACTCATCTGTATGTGTGAATTACATACCTGACTGCCTTTGTGTTTATCAAATTATTCTTGCAAATGAATGAAGAGCGGAGACCAGGCTTTGAGAATAAGGTGTTTTTTAAACACCTAAAAACACTTATTTGAATTAAATAGTATCCTTTTGGTATATTCTTGCTTGTATGCCTTAACTTTGCAAGTGAATAAAAAAGATATATGGTGTGAAAATAGAATTTAAAAATTGTTGGTGAAAGTTTATTCTGCTTTTTGTTATTGCATAGAGTGTTGCAAAGATTTTGCTGTGTTTTTCTACTATTTATAGGCATCTTTGGGGTGACATCTGGAAAATTTCTAGTTAACTGAACATGATATATTTGATTTAGCATAAATGATGATGCTTACTTGATATTAAACAATTATGATTTTATGAATAATTTAATTGTATTTGGTCATAAAAGTTCACATTGATGTTTAGCATTATAAACTGACTTGCAATTTTGTTCTTTGAAGACTCTCTTTTGAAAATATACACATTTCAGCCATAATGACATGAGCACAGAGCAGTTTAAAGTGAGGCATTTTGGAAGTAGTAAGTTGAATGTCTGCCTGGTCATCAACTTTTGAGGGGTGCATCAACTTTTTCATCCCACTAGGGGCCATTTACCAAAATTCTCAAGTGTGTGTTGACTGCAACAAGTTCTTGGGGACCAGTATTAGAAATATACTTGCAATATATGGAATATATTTTCTATTTATTAAATATCAATACAACTATTTATATTTTCTATGTAGTGTACCAAAATAATCACCCTAGAAAAATGATCCTTCATAGAAATTCTTACGTTAGTACTTCAAAATATCCAGTTATATTTTCTAGTACTTTAAAATTCATCATCCCTTTAAAAGTTGAGAGCATTATTTATCAATGAAGTGAAAGTATTTAAAAATAAATAGCACTTTAAACAACTTCATCATCATGATCTTCCCTATAAGAGTTAATAGCATCTAGCAGTTGTAGAGAAATATTTTTATAAGTTATTGGTGTGCTTATCATGATGTGTAAATATGCACTACAGCTATACAACCACGAGAATAACAATCAGGGAGTATTTTGTGAATTTATGATTCTAAGTTGGGAACTGCTTTTAAAGTCTTAGACCTGTACTGATTTATTGGTGAACACAGATGTGTAGGGAATACCTGTGGGGGCTGCAGTCATTTAATTTTGTCAAGTGACTGGTAGGTAATGAAATCTTCAGGACAAAGGTAAGAGGTTTTTACTTATGGGGATATGGATACATATCAGAAAGAAGAGTTCAAAATTCAGTTACCAGATGGGAAGATGTGTTTGGAGAGCGTGTGGGTATTTTTAAACATTTGAAATGTTTTGAAGTAACGTGTTTCTTTTTCTTTTTCTTTTTTACTCCCTCTTTTTTCAGTGCACACAGCTGTGATCCTCAACCTGTTTGTGCTGCAAAATGCCATTGAGTGTGTTTCATGGTGCCTCCAAATGCCTGCAGAACATTTTAATACATGTTAATTTGAACTTATAGTTAGCACACATTTTGTTTAGGAGACTGGATGTTTTAGAGAGCTCTCTTTTTCTGATAGAGATGCCACAGAATATTGCAAAATCATGGTGGTGTTCACTAGCCTATAGATTAATATCATAGCAAAGGAGATGCAGAAACTGTTATCCTAGGCCCTGGTAGAATTCCATGACATCATCAAAAGCATAAAGTGATGACGATGCAGTTTTCAAAGATGCAATTACTTTAAGTATTTCTTGGGCAAGAAAGGGACAAATTAATCTTGTTACCAGCCACTTAGTAAACGACACATTTATCATAGCCATTAATGCCTAATTGCTGTTTTTCGGCATTTTGGTTTTGTTTTTATAACTCTTTTTCCTGAAAGTGGCAATATCTTTTCCATTAACGTGATAAAGAAGGCAGTATTATTTAATAAAAGGGTGCAAGCAGAAATCCAGCTAATGTTCTCACTAACAACTTTTACTCTTTGCAGCTGTCTTCTGTGTAGGTACTTCACAGTCGGGTGGCGGGAGGCACACACTGCCCAGGGAGACTGCTTTCACTGTTTTAACATTCCACTGACGATACAGCTTGACCTGCCAACTTGACTAAAGTTATCCTCCTTGCAATTAGGGGAAAAATTCAGTTTGGCCCTTGTTCATTTTATTTGGAAGACAAAAGGGCTCAATAAAATAATCATTAAAGACATATATGGTCTGGAAATATGAGGTCTATGTTCCAATATTAATCCTATGGCTAAATGTTCAGTCATAGAAATTCCACAATCGACTTAGAAACAAACTCTCAAGGGCCAACCCCTTGCCTATATTAGCCACCCAGTAATCATTAATGGATCAATACTAATAATTACAACATAAAAACATGAATAATGTATATATTCATCAATCCTTTATTTTTGAAATCTTCCCACTTAGTAAAACGTGTTGCATTTGAGACATGTATGGGGGCTGCGTGGAAATCAGGGTAAATGCATGAACTGTATAGCCTGTCTGCCCGCTCCTAAACCCTGATTTTATTATTTATGAGCTGTATGAATTTCAGAAAGTTATTTAATTTTCCCTTTTCCCCCTTTGGTTTAAAAATGAGATGAGAACGCCTACAGCATAGGATGGTTGGGGGGTTACAAAGGTTTGACACAGCTGCCCAGGCTGTGTGACGTAAGGGAGTGAGTGCCAAGGAGCCGTATAGGGGACCCGGCTTGGCTGGCCCTGTGCCTGGAGTGAGGCCCCCTAGAGGAAAACACATTTTTCTAGGCGAAAAGTCTGTATCACCAGGAGACATCTTTTCCTAATTTACCCCAAGGCATGGATGGTGCTAGCAGTGAGGCCCTGCATACTAAACTAACGATAAATGGCAGGCTATCATTATTTCTCTAAAGCTCATAACCGCTTTTGGTAAGAAAAGCAATGTCTCCATAGTTCAAATGTTATCTCTGGAATTCCAAGCCAGTCCTGATTGACAGAATGCTTGAAATCTTGTCACACAGTTCATTGGTTTACCATTTACTATTTAGATCTTGATTTTAAGTATTGGGATTTTAAAAAGACGCGTCTCATCTCCTTGTCAGGAAGCATGTGGTATTCCCTAGCTGGAGAGGGAGGGCTTGCAGCTGCCACACCATTCATAAAATGACCCAAGATTATAGTTTTGGGTTTGCTGACCAATGTTGGAAAATGAATTTCAGCACAAACTTAACAGTGCACTCTTCAGTTCATCGCATTCTAAAAACCCTATCACAAAAATGAAGTTTTGTATAACAAATTTTTTAATGAAGGAAAATTCTGAAGAAGTCTGTGACATTGAACATTGAAAACAGAAACAGGATTAGTGGCATCCGCTTCCTTTCTACTTTGAAAGTGTGTGCGTTGCCATCACAGCTCATGCTACCCTGGGTATCCTAGTGCCGGCATACTTACCAGGGTGATTTTGAGGGGAGTGAACACAGAACTATGAAAAACAAATTATTTTGTGGGTTTCTGCTAAAATAAAGTCTAGTCAATCGTGTTTGGGCTTATTATGCAGATCTGCTTTTGTTTAACTTTTTCTTTGCAACCTAAGTTAGGTCACAATGGAATATTAGGAATTCATAAAGTGTCTTCCATATTTTATTGAATAATGTGATATACATTCAATAATTTAATATTCATAATGTACAATTATAGTGCGAGGGATAAGAAAAATGATATTATTTTCCTAACAAACTGAGGACTCACCTGTCAGAAGGTGGTTAATACATATAGACAAAATAAAACCAAATCTTAGACCCTTTCTATTTAGGAAGAGAGAGTAAACTGCAATGCATTTATGAGTTTCGCTCCACTTTTACATTATTGCCAAAAGCACTTAAAATTCTGCCAATATTTAGCTCTAAAGGAATTTTAATGACTAAGAAAAAAGACAAATATATGTATTCATGGAAATAGTAGCACAATCTTAGCTCTGATATTGATATGAATGTTTATTTTAATAGGCAATATTGAGAAATATTTCTAAATAAAAGTTATTGGATGTGAGAAGCCAATAGAGGCCATACTTTTAGGTGGAATATCTTTTCTTTCTCTTGTAAATAAGCCAACAATCACAGAATATTTTTCACAGCAGATGCTAGGCAACATGTAGTAAATTATTGTTGGACAATATCAAGGCAGCCTCTGCGTAGTAAAAAGTGTTATACCATTATCTGAATATGTTAAGGGGAGTAGAATGGTAGATGGGAGTTGATGTAATAGGTGGAAGATTAGGATTCCCATATTTCAATATAGTGATGGAAGATTCCATCTGAATATAATATTTGAAAGAGAAAAGAAATGTTTTCTGTGGTCTCATGGAACGAGAAGGGTGGTAATCACAACGGTTCTCTAGGAATGTTAGCCTTTGTAGAAGTGGGAAAAGTCGCTTCCCGAGATCCGTGTAATGGGACTTCTCTGGGAACCAGGGCAGCATCTGTCCCCAGCTGTTGGAGTTCCACTGCGATCACAGCCAAACGACAGCAGTAGCCTGGTAGTTTCTTCTTTGCTGGTTGTGCTGCAACTTGGACTACATTTGCCCAGTAAGGTGGAAATCAGTAATGAAGCACAATGCGGGGTAAAGAAATTCACAGTGCCAGCTTTAACTGACTATGACATGTATCTCATTTTTAAAAAAATGCATGTTTCCACAATTTCCTGAAAACTGCCTGGCTAGATCAGAACTGGTAGTGACTTCAGGTCAAAATCTGTGGACATAGCTGATACTCAGTCAATACACTTTGGAGTTAACATCTATATGTATACAGTTGGTAACTGGCCAGTGTCCGGATCCTCTGAGATTTCCCCTGCAGTGCGGCCACCACTATCTCCACCCCCTCATCCAGATCCCTGGACCACTCCATTATCCATAGCCACGGCGAGCGTCAAGGCTGGCTATCTTCCAACGCCTGTGCAGTATTTGTTATTAATTAGGTTAATATAATCCCAGTCTATGGATTTTCTCTTATTATCTCTCTACAGACTAACATTTATCTACTTTGCTAATACCTAAGAGTGGTATTAGGAATTTTTTCATGATGTTTAAAGCTCTCATGCAAGTGAAGATTTTTAATTTATTGATTGGTTTTTAGAGAGAGGAGTAGGGATGGAGAAAGAGAAAGGGAGAAACATCAATGCAGGAGATAAACATCGATGGGTTGCCTCTTGCACCCCCTCTGGGGACCTCACCTGCAACCCAGGCATGTGCCCTGACCAGAAATCAAACTGGTGACCTTTTGCTTTGCGGGATGAGGCCCGACCCACTGAGCCACAGCAGTCAGGGCTAAAGTTCCCATGTATGTAATTAGAAGTGCTGTCTGAATTTTATAAAGCAGTTTAGTTTTATTATTTTTGTATCCTCACCATAGATAATAAATCTGTGTTGCATTTATTTTTTTAATATATGATAGATAAGGAGCAGAGACTGTTAGCATTGAAATCATACCTGTGCATTCTCTAAATGTGTGCTGGCTTTGTTACATACATAATTTTTACTTATTAAAACTTTTGTATAATCTTTTTTTTAACTTGGCTTTTTGACATCTTGCAAAACAATCATGTTGGATAAGTTTAATATTTTAAAAGTGTTGGAGTCAAATCCAAGTCTGTGATTTCTTAGAATGAAAAGCTAAACAAATTGCAACCTCAAGGGAATGCAGTTAAGAGATATTTTGAAACTTAGAGATATGCGAAGGATGTAGAAGATGAAAATGGAAACAGAGCTTAGTTTTAAAATATAGGCATAAAAATCACTAGGCCTAATGGCATTGTTAGAATATTACCAGAAAAACCACTTTTAATTAATGTAGTCAACACAAAACCTTATAATAAACTAAGAGAAATTAAAAAAAAATAATAGTTATCTTAGAATTAACCTTTGGGACTTCCCTAATCATCTCTCGAGGAATGTTTCAGACTTATTTTGTCCATTTGAAGTCTCTTTAATTCCAATGCCCTTTGGGCATTCATACTAGCCTGTTATTTTTCATTAACAATTAGTTGGGCAGTCTGTTAATTTGTTCATATCATTCAGTGTGTTGCTCCTGGGTCCAGATCGCAGTTAATGAGACAGAGGACAACGGGCTGTCTTACTTGAATTGCTGGAGCTGCCGTTTCCTTGGTTGGCTGTTCTCAGCTTGTGCCAAGTTACTGAACACCCATCACTCAAACACTGTGGTGAGGTTAATGGCCTTGGGCTGATTTCTGCTCCCTTCTGCCCCTGAGTGTCATCATTGGTCATTAATTGCTGATTCTGGGGGAGAATGGATGTGATACCAACACTGGCTCAGTGTGACATACTGTAATTAAGAGTGCAGGGCTCGAATGCTTTATTTTTTAGCCAGTGTTAAAGTACAATTACACTCCCACCCTTCCACTACTGACAACTTTTCTTGATTGGCTACAAAATTAAATACATAGGGAACAAAGCCTTCAACCTCAACAAGAACAATATTCATGCAGATGAATAATAAGAAAACGGTAAAGCTGTGCCTTAATTTATCAACATAAAGTAATTTAACTTAATTTTACATAAAATAGTCACATACTCTGTTTTCTAAGTCTAAACCTAAGCTGAAGTCAAAGGCTAAGAGAGTAGTGTAGGTCATGGGCAGCAGGTTGGAAATGAGGAGCAGTGACCGAGAGGGATTTGTGGCAGTTTTTAAAGTTGACAAGCAAAGATCACAGATGAACTAAAAGAGATAATGAAAAATAAAACAAAGCAGCCTGACCATTGGGAAGAGTCTCTATAATCTTGGCCTACATGTCTGGTGGTAAAAGGAGCAGGGAGTAAGCAATAGAAATTCCGTTGCTGGTAGAGTTAGCTAAATCTTATACACTGTGGCTTCATTGTAACATGATATGATGATGCGTATTTGTAGTTATGTCACAAAGTCACCAGGAAAATTCATTCTGCTTGATATGTAGGTATACGTGAAATTCAATTTTGAGAATTTTTTTAAATCAAACTTTATCTTTTGTTGCCTATGTATTTAACTCTTCATCTTTTTTTTTTTTCTTCAGGCCAAAAGGTGTGTTTTGCTGACTACAAGCACCCATGCTACAAAATGGCCTACTTCCACGAGCTGTCCAGCCGAGTGAGCTTCCAGGAGGCACGCCTGGCCTGTGAGACTGAGGGGGGAGCCTTGCTCAGCCTCGAGAATGAAGCAGAACAGAAGTTAATAGAAAGCATGTTGCAAAACCTGACAAAACCAGGCACGGGCATTTCCGATGGTGATTTCTGGATAGGCCTTTGGAGAAACGGAGACGGGCAAGCATCCGGTGCCTGCCCGGATCTCTACCGGTGGTCTGATGGAAGCAGTTCCCAGTACCGGTGAGCTGGGGCCTGGGGGAGATTTCCGTTACCCGTAGAAGAATGTCAGAACGGAGCGGTGTAGATCACTTAGAGATGTTCTTGCTGCCCTATACAGAGGGGGACAAAAGTGGGTTTACAGTTGTGAGTACGCGAAGCAGAGTTTATTCTTGCATGATTCACTAATTATTGTATTTTTTTCATACGAACAATTGCAAACCTACTTTTGCCCCACCTGCCCTGTATATGCAGAAACTGGTATACTGATGAACCTTCCTGTGGAAGTGAAAAGTGCGTCGTGATGTATCATCAACCCACCGCCAATCCTGGCCTCGGAGGCCCCTACCTTTACCAGTGGAATGACGACAGGTGCAATATGAAGCACAATTACATCTGCAAGTATGAGCCAGGTAGGATGTGCCGTCAGTTGGTACAGCAGATCTTGAGCATGTTTGCTTATATTCAGTTTTATCTTTAAGCTTTGCTACATTTGGCTTTTTTGTTTTTGTTTTTTTTTTGCTCTGAAACATGAAAGTACTTTGCAACTTGTCATATCCTTGAGTGTAGTGAAGCAAGCTGTGTGCTGTACAACACACTGCCCAAGGACTTAAATAGGACCAGTGTAACCAGGAACTATGGAAACTGGAGTAACTGGAAACAGAAACTACAGTCACTAGAACACAGAGTGAGGGAGTAACCAGAAACATCTGGAGGGGGCCTTTAAGAGAAAATCATTTCTAATATTAAAACCAAGTTATGTTTTGTACATAGATTAAATGAAAAATAAACATCTATTTTAAAATATTTTAAATATTTAGTACAGTATGTATGAAAGAGGTATGCCACCAAAACACCTGTAAATTTACATATCTGAGCAACAGTTTTTTTAGGTGATTATTTGGGGAATTTAAGGGATTAAAGGAACCTTCTCCTGAAACATTAGCTTGTTCTTTCAGGGTGTGATACTTGGCATGTTCTTCTCAGTGAATGTTAAACTGGTCATAGCTCGTCGAACCATCCATACTGAAAAAAAGAGGGGCATGTGCCCTGTTCTCTTTGTGATCCTCACTCTTTGAAGTATGCCTCCTTAATCAGCTTTCGCTCGAAGTCTCCAGTTCATCGCCGTATGCCGCAAATGAGAAGATTGCATTGCCCTGAGCCACACCAGTGTAGTTTCCTGTGGAGACAGTACACTTGAATTACTTTGAGTAAGACAACTCAACTCAACTGAACTGCTATTTAACCAAAAGAGAGGTTAATCAAAACTGTGTAAACTCATTTTAAAAAACAATTTAAGAAAGTCAAACCAGTTACTTAGGCTTTGAGATTGTTTTTTGCCTGTTTGTCTGCTCAGTGTTTGGAAGTGTCATTTTCACTCTTCTGTCTGCTTGACCTCATGTGTTCATGGAAGTCAGTTACAGTCAAGTTCTGCTATTTCCATTATTCTCTTGAAATTACATGATTTCGTTTTCTCACAAGACTTAAAGCACAAGGGATTATTTGGGTTATGGATTAGATTCACTCTCCTCTCATGTTTATCCTGCTCTTGAGTATATTAGCCAACTTTCTGTCCCTGGTGAGTTTGTTCTTTAGCAACCCCTAGGCTGCTAAATCCATCATTACCCTCCTAGAAGATTTTACAAAGCCAAATCTGTTATGCTTTTATGTTCTTTGTCTTTATTTTTTTGTAGAAAAATATAAAGTTGAAATTCTCTGATAGTTTACACTTGATCTTAGCCAAAAGGCCAAGAAGTGCTTTTCTCTGATAGTTTAAATTTGTGACTGTATGTACTCAAAGCTATTAAATGAAACAGTATATTAAAAAATCTTCTTAATACAACATTGTCTTCTTCTCTGAGCTTTTAGATGAACAATTTGACCTTAAGTACATTTATTTTATTTTATTTTTTGTCTTACATTATTCAGGACACTATAACCCTAGAATCTTCTCGACTTATTTCGCATTAGATAATGTAGGTTTATATTACTCATGGAAGAGCATTGTAGCCACAAAATTATTATTTTCCTTTATCTTCTGTATTCTACCTAAATCTTCAAATATCTGTACTTTGTGAGCAATACTCTTTTATTATTTATTGTTTTTGAAGCACATGCACAATTTTACAGCTGGTTTTATTAATGTACATAGAATTTTTATTCTTTAAATATTTTCATCTTTAACTTTTATATTTTGTTAAACTTCCTCAATCTTAGTGTCTTATCTATGAAAGATGTAGGTTTCATTACATCCCCTGCTTATAAGAATCAGTACTTTTTTGGTGGTTAGTGGTTAGCTTTTTAGTGCTGACGGGGGTTAGAGGATTAAGCAGCAAAATGATTTAAAATTTATAAATTATAATACTAATTATTTTGAACTTTATTCTCCAACTATACCAGAACTACTTTGTGATTTGAACTTAGTCTCCTCTTTCTGCTCTGACACACCATCTAATGTGACTAATAGTATCCAAAGTGGTAAAAAATTAACCTTGCTAAGTAGAAACAACAATTTACTTCTGAGTTTTCTCACTCTCTTTGCCAACGTTTTTTGTTATCGTCCTGTGAGCTGCATATCTATTCATTAGGTCTAGCAATATCACCCAAACACATTTTTATGGGCATATGTCTGAATCTAATTTTTGTATTTATTAAAATTGCATTATGTATTCTTATTCTAAGGTGTTAAAATAGCATGAATGGGATTATGTTTCTAAAGCTTTGTTACTTAATCAGCACCTGCATTAACTTAAAATTTATGAAAATTACTTTAAAAGTAACCCATTCTATGTGGACAAATTACATAACATCTGTATTGTTGTTCAGCGAGTACCAGTTGAGCCCAGGCAGGGAGCGCAGAAGAGTGAGTGGAAGGCAGGACTGAATCTGAAGCCTAGAGGAGGCTGTTAAAGTGTCAGGGTGAAATATGCATGAAGAATAGTAAGTATTATCATAGAACGGTATGTGATTAAACTTCCAAAGAACACAGACTATGTGGGCAAATTAGAGTAGTAAATATTACATTAAAATGACTTCCTACTCTGAAACTAAGATGAGATACCGCATGGATGCTTTCCTTTCCATCACTTGACAAAAATGAACAGAACGTTATTTTTTGGAATAAATGAAAACAAATTTATAGGGTGTTTTCTTGCAAATTTAACTGATATTCCATGGCTTATTAATTTAAAAAGAAGAATCTAGGAAAAAATTGGTGGTAGAGCAATACCAACTCATGGTAAGCTGTTTCAACATATTTTAAGGGCATGGCAACTGAAGAGATCTCATCGTATAAACCCAGGGAAAGAAACATCTCACAAGCCTTAATTTATTATTATTTTATTATTATTATTTTAAAATTTATTATTATTATTTTATTTTAAAAGAGTTAAAAGATCTCATCTTATAAAGCCAGGGAAAGAAACATCTCACAAGCCTGAATTTATTATTATTTTAAAACTACCGGGAAGTAAATATAAGGATGGCATTATTTGTATAGGGCAGATATGTGCATAGAACGTTAATGTTTGAATCGTCAGTACCAAATGCAATCCATATACAATCTTCTGCTGATTATTATCGTGAGGAGACACCTAAACATGGCACTGATATTAGCACCCACATCATCTTTACTTGCCATTGAATTGCAGTTAGTGGCTTGCATGCTGTGGTCATTGATTCTTGCTTATCTTTGCTTAGCTTCCTGCCCGCTGTGTCATTACTGCCTGTAACAGGCTGTATTATGGCACACTGTCAACTGCTACTGCAATTATGGGTTGCAAGGATTCATTAGTGGAGCTTGATTTAAAGATAATTAAATGTAAATTTAAATTCAAAATATAATTCTTAGCTGTAAATTGTTCAGAAGTCAACACTCTGATGTTTGTATAATTTTATTGTGAGCTTTTATTTTTATCTTTATTTGTATTTCTCTTGTTTATCATTACACATGATGTCTGCACTTATTATCTACAGAGATTAATCCAACAGCTCCTGGAGAAAAGACGTATTTTACAAACCAGCCAGGAGACACCCATCAAAATGTGGTTGTTACTGAAGCAGGTAATTTGCTCCCCGGTTTCTAACTGCTCTGTCAAGGACAGAAACTGTACGTTTACACTTTACTTCTTGCTGGCCCCAACTTTTGCTGTTGCTTGTTGGAGTGGTGCACTACACACAGGCCTATGGAAATTTACTTTTGAGCTAGGTTAGAACAAATGATGCTAAACTAGTTTTTTAATACAAGAGCTTACTTTTGTTTTCTTCTAGTTGGGTGTATCTGGTACTAAGCTAAGTAACCCCCATTAGAATCAGGATCTACAAGGAACTTCCCCCCAATAATGTGTAAGAGTTATGATGTAAGTTGGTACAGGCAGTGGCCTTTGGACACTGGTGTGCTGGTAACTGTTCAAGGGTTGGATGGGGTGAGGTGGGTGTGAAATAAAACTCTGATTTGTTGACTTTGGAATTTTCTGTGATGTGAATACTCCCTGGCTGATTTCAAGCCACCAAAGTAACATCATTGAACAACAGGGTGGGAAAAATGCATACAATGAGCTCTAACCCAGCTGCCTTTAACATACCAATGTCTGCAAAAGAAACAATGAAATCCCAGTGCAAATTGCCTGTTAGTCAGAGATAGTTTTAGCAGGGCCCTATGCCAATTGGACAGAAATTTTGATTTATCCTAGTTGCTCTGTGAGGTTAGAGCCAAAGACCCAAAGTCTCAAAATATTTTCACAGGCAATACAAAATCCATGAAAGAGTAGGGAACACTCTCTCCTTTTTCACATATACATAAATATATATGTACACATGTATATATACATAGACATATATATATACATATGTATATATAATCATGATGACATTTTAAAGGAGCAAGAAAAGATTTTGTGAATTTTAAAAATTCTCAGTGTTACCTGTTATTTGTTGGAGGCTCAAGAGTTGGTGAACACACAGCAAATTCTACTCAACATCACTGAACCTTAGTTAACATAACCTTGTGTTAGCAAAGGAAGTGATATGCAGTTAAATGGACAGTTTGCTCCAAGTTAGGTCTACTTTCGCCAGAATTATTTAAATTAATAATTATGACAGTTTTTGATTTGGTAGCTAAATGGACAGGTTTTAAGTTGCTTAAAATTTAGTACTCTTTATTTTTCAGATGCCTGATTTTAAACCATTCAGAACATCTAAACTAATTAAAGATATCAGTAAATAATTACATTAGGAGTAATTTTCCTTATGACAATGAAAAAAATGTTTAATAAAGTCATCTTATGCTGCCTGAGACTTCAGTTTTTATTTTATCAAGAATACCAGTATTATTAAGTGGTATGGAACAGGATTAAAGAGATGATTCATTTTAGAATTTAATTAAGATCAAGTCTTCCTGTCTCTGAATTCTTGAGTCTCTTGGTCATGACTGTATCATCAGTTAGTATTTGCATATTTTGGTTTAATCCCAGAGAATCTTGCATATAATCATGGTACTGAGCTTATTGGTTAGGATAATTACATGTCCAAGAAATCAACAGTTATTTTAATAATGATTATTATTCTTTAAACATCAGTGCTTGATACTCTAAGTCAGAGCTAAGAAAGATCAGTGAAGTGAGATAAGTATGATTATTAATTCATTATGAAAACAAGCCTCTACCTGAATAGCAGATTTAATAATACTTTTGGAAATATGGCCACCGGTGCAGTATGATTTTGTTTTTGATTTTTAACAAACATGGATATATTATCTCTTAGACTATTTAGTAATTAGGAAAGAACCTTGTTTAGAATTTAGTTATTTATAATAATTTTATTTTACCTCAAATTTTTGGAAAATTTTTGTATAACTTTGGTGTTAAAATTCTGTCTCAACTGCCTTTTTACACTGACTGTTTTACTTTTGTAGGCATAATTCCCAACTTAATTTATGTTGTCATACCAACAATCCCACTGCTCTTACTGATACTGGTTGCTTTTGGTACTTGCTGTTTCCAGATGCTGCATAAAAGGTAAACAATTCCTGTATATAAAGGCTCCTTGAAAAGTTTTAAAATTAGCATAAAATTATGTTTTTAATTTGCCTTTAAAAAGTTCTCATTTTTTTATCTGTCAGCACTAATCCAATACAGACAACCTAATAAGATGTACCTTTTCATAGGATTCCTGCATGATCTCATTTAATCCTCACAAGCCATAAGAACTGGGTACTCTTCGGTTTCTGTTTTTCAGTTGAGAAGTTGGTGGCTAGACATGACTTGCCTTAGGTCTCATGGCTAGTGCATGTGATGGATCTGAAATCTGAATACTTGTAAACTTACAGTGTAGGCAACGATGCTATCCCTTGTTTATTAAGTAAAAGCATTAATGTTAAACCTTTCGATCTTGATTTCCAGTTGAATGCAAGACTCAATTTGTGTAGGTGTGCTGTGTAGTGACTTTTCAAAACTTCAAGTCATTACCTTCTGTTTTATTTCAAAAGGATCTTTTAAGTATAGGAAATAAAGCACAATGGTAAGATATTTTAGTAGGCAGCTTTTTAGTAGGCAGCTTGAAATAAAATGGTATGTCTTAACAGTCAGATTTTTGGGAGTACTCTTTTACAAGGGGAGACCAAAAAACCCCAGAATTAATTTATTAAAAATGTATTGTATTTATTTGTACATGTTTGAGTTTCAGTTACACCACAGTACTCTCCATTGCAAATACCTATCGATGCAAAACACCTATTGAGATGGTTTTCTGCACTGCTCAAAGCAGTTTTTGAACTCGTTGATTCTGATGCATTTTAGTGCTTCTGACATTTTCTTTTTTGTTTCACCTCTTCCACATCGGCAAAACATTTCCCTTTGAGGACTTGTTTTCATCTGGGAGAACAAAAAAATGTTGCTTGGGGTGAGGTCAGGTGAATAGGGAGGTTGGGGCATGGGGTCATGCTGTTTTTGGTCAAAAACTGCTGAACACACAGTGTAGTGTGGGCCAGTGTACTCGTAATCACTCATCATGAAAGGGGCAAATGCACTGAAAGAGTCTTCAAAAAATTCACTGAGGTCAAATGCAGCCTCTCACAACAACGCCAGCTGGTGTAGTGATACAGATGGCTTCCTAGAACACTCACTTAGTCAGGGAAGCCTGTACTGCAAGGGCTCACCCTCTAGAATACAATTCTGTGTTTTTGGATCCCCCTTGTATATGTTTATCCATATACTTGAGATAGAACTAAAATTTTTTATGTGTATCAATTTGTCAATGCAATTAAAATATTAATATAGGAAATACAAATATCTATGACAGGAGAAGAGAAAAAGATGTTGGATTTAAATAAGAACATTCTTGCAAGAGTAGACTAGACCAGTGATTTCAACTGGTGTGCCACAAGAATTTTTAAAACATGCAGTACCTGACTGTTTACTCAGGAGTATTGATCTCTTTTTCCTTAGCTTGTCAAATGAAAAAATGACCACAGCCAACAGCCATGAGTGGCCACAGCCATGGCCACTCAGTGTGAAAGAATCAGAGTTATATATATATTTTTTATCGGATGGGCAAAAATATATTTTTTGGTATCCCACAGAATTCCAGTAATTCATTTATGTGTGCCATGAGACAAAAAAGGTTGAAAATCTCTGGTCTAGATATCTTTGTCAGAGTGTCTTCAATAAAAAATTGATCAAGAGAATTTTTCTGTCAGGGAAGAACTTGTAAATAAACCATTTTTCTTTTTTGATATTAATTCATCTTCTTCTTTTCTTTAAGTAAACCCTAACGAATCCACTGTGTAACAAAATTACCAGAAACAAGTCAAATAAATGTAAACTCCAAAGTTCACATAAAAAAAGATCCAACCTGTCATTTATAAGCTATTTAAGTAAAGCTTTTTGAATAATAATAATAATAAAAATAATAATAAATAATTCCTGGCAAATTAAAACTACATTTTGTGTCCTCTTGACTTTTCAATGTATATGTAAAACACAGTTAAAATAGTTTTTCAATATTTTGTATGGAATAAAGACAATAGTAAGTATCCAGTTTCTTCCCTTAATTCCTAAGACTATGGAAAGATGATTTATCACTATGGAAAGCAATAATGTAAAGAGAGGATTTTTCTTTCTTTTTTTTTAAATCGAATTTTGGGGGACCACACTGATTAACAAAATTATACAGCTTTCAGGTGCACAGCTCTACAGCACATCATCTGGACACTGTGTTGGGTGTTCACCACCCCAAGTCAGGCCTCAGTCGATCACCGTTTACTCTCCCTATACCTTCCTCCACTGCCCCCACACCCCACCCGCCTACAGTCACCAAACTGTTGCTTGTGTCCATGAGTTCTCCGTCTCTCTATTTTTCCCTCTCTTTTTTCTCAATCTAGAGGGAGGATTTGATATGAACCTCCCATAACTCAGTGGAACTTTTAAGGAAGAGCTTGAATAATGAGTCAGCTTGAAAAAAATAACTTGAAAATATTATGTAGTCTTTCTCATTTCTGAGATACACATTACTAATGTGCTAGTAACTGAGTTTTCTCTAAAGTTTGTTTTTCTTCTTCCAAATAGTGTGTTACAGTAGAGATTCTATTTATTCAAAAGTCTTCCAGATTTCTCCATTGTGAAGATCTGTGGAGTTTTCACTGTTTGAAATCCTCAGAGTAAGAATACAAACAAAATAGAGTACCTCTAGATGCCGGGATTAGCTGTTGTGCTTAATTCAATCGTTCTCAGATCCTCCCCTTTTCCTTTTTTTTCCAGGAAGGCAAGGAGAAACTTCATGAAAGTCTCAACTGCATTATCACCTGAGTGACTTGCAGAAAGTTGAAATTCCAATCTGGTGCACATGGTGGCTTCTGCCATTCCTTGTTGTGTCCACAATAATGACTCCTATTTCCTTACCTGGTAGTAACTGAAATGCAACACTAGTGCTACACAAACACTACATTAATAACTTAACCATCTTTTTTGCCATGAAAAAATTCCATGTTTTTCATAAACTTTGCTTGATTTATTTTCCACTTATGTTAGAAGACTTCATAGGTAAAGATGTGCCGATCTTGCTTATTTGGATGCAAATCTCCAAAACATATAACCGGAACATATTATTTTATTAGTAACAAATTCTCAAGCTTATTTGTTGGAAGAGTTTTTTTTTTCTTTGAAGGAGTTCTGCAAGATCAGGCAGATGGAGAGTGAGTGGGTAGAAGGCGTACCTGTGGGGACCGGAAAGGGTGCTGTTGGAGCAAGCACCTGTGGGCGGGAGGAAGTGCAGAATGCAATGCACAGGCATTGGAGGTGGCTAGCAATGCAGGGAGGGTTCATTCACAGGAATCTAGACCCAGAGGAATCTAGAGCTTAATCAGTAGTCTGGTAGAAGGTGATGGGTACACTTAGGAACATGTCCCTTTTAAAACAGGCGCCTGAGAAATGGCCACTGTAGGGAGGTTTGGAAGACAGCACAGCCTGAGGCACAGACTGAGAGTGTGGGCCCGAACTCTAATTCTGATGAGAGTGGAGGGCCACCTCAGACTTAGGAAAACTCAAGATACCCGTAAGTTAGCAACACCTGAATCTACTACGCTGTTTTCAGAGACTGAAGCAATATTACACTTTCTGTGATTAAGTGACTTAATTGCAGGACCTGAAAACTGATGGGAATAGGGAAACAGGAAGGTCCGTGTACTTAGGAAAAAAACTGCTATCTGGATATCTGGCATTAAATACAGCACCTGTATATGGAAGAATATTCAAAAAGCAACACTTCAAAAATCACAGACCAAAAAAATGATGTTTACTGGTGATTACAATAAAAAATGTTGGCATTGTATCAGAAACATTTGTGCGTGTATCTCAATTCTAAACTGTAAGGGGTCCAACAGAGAATTATCTATTTCATTTTTTCATCATTTTCATCATCATATGCACTGTTAACCATCTTCACATACTGGAATAATCTGGAATTTTTTGTAGGGATGAAAAAATAGGCCTGTGAGAGAAGAGGGGCCTTTTTATAATAAGGCTCTCAAATACCTCCCCTTGGACCAAGATATGCCCAGTTTGATAAGAAGTCTCATACATTGAACTTACTTCTGCTTATGTTTTTCAGTAAAGGAAGAACAAAAACTAGCCCAAACCAGTCTACACTGTGGATTTCAAAAAGCACGAGAAAAGAAAGTGGCATGGAAGTATAAAAATTTCTTGACTTGGTTCCAGAAAAGAAAACAGAGTTTTGTAATTCTGGATCTGTATAAAGAATGGCATCAGAACCTTAGCTTGGAATGGCTTGAAATCTCAGAGGATCTGCAAGATGAACTGTAAGCTCCCCCTTGAGGCAAATATTAAAATGAGTTTTCTATGTTCACTTCACTTACAAAATATGCTATGCTGATAATGGAGTGAGACATGCTTATTTTGCTAAATGATGCACCCAAACTCCAGTAAACGGAATGGACCATGCAGACAAACTTGCTATCAGCACATCAGAAGTACGTGTGTTGGAAGCAGTTATTTTTGTTTCTTTTTCCTTTCATAGGTTGTAATCTAGTTAATGTAATGTAAATTGTATTGAAATTTACAGTGTGCAAAAACCTTTACCTTTACGTGTTTGATAAAAATGAACTGTTCTGATATTTATTTTTATGGTCTTTCATTTTTCGATACATGCTGTGTTGATTAAAGAAATTTATCACTGTGGTCAAATGAACACACACACACACACATAAATACATTACCATAGGAAAAAGTTTCCTTTCTAGAAATGAATCACCTGACTTTCTCTGCTTTGGATCAGACAATGTGTAGGAAATCGCTTCAGAAATAAGAAACTATTTCATTAACTATGGTATAAATCCACTTAAATATTTTACTTAGAGGCAAGAACTGTCTAATTTCAACTGTGCAAGACACGTGCCTTACAATTATTTTTTAGTTTAAAATTCAACAGATTTTGTAATAACTTTGTTAGTGACTGTATAAACAATATACTCAATCTAGAACAAAAAAGTGGCATACACAATATAATCATGTGTCTTCTTCACCTGTTGCCTATGTAACCACGAGTAGCTTTCTGAAGTTTCTGGAATCAGTTTGGTCTCTCCCTTGGCCACAATACAAAAAGAGTTGTTAGGGGTTTGAGGCTGACACTGGAAGCAGATAGCTGCATTCTTTGTCCAAGCTTTTTTTCTAGCTCTGTTTAACCTCTATCAGCATATGAAAGGGGCCAGGTGAGTGAGGCCAGGTGCGTGGTCCTGTTGGTGGAGAGGTAAGCACAGCTCACTAACATTTTAGAAAGGAGAGAAACAATGCGTTAGTGTGAAAAACGGCTGGAGGGTATCGGTGATCACGTGTCCATCCCTGAGGGTGTGGCTGGGAGAGAAACTGGGGCTCCTCTGTGGTATCTCCTGGTTTCTTCAGTGCCCGCGGCGGCTCCTTGTCCTCCAGAGAGAGTGGAAACTGTCTGGTCCTCACATGTCTCTGTGCTCCTTTTACCCAAATAAAATGTTCTTGTTTCTGAAGAACGATCACGTGTGTTGTCTAAATCTCTCAAGAGAATAACATACGAATATGTATCAATACATGACGATGAAAAGAAACAACTGTTTAAGGGTGTGAAGAATAAAAGTTGTGATTATAGAGTGTGTTAAATCTCATCTTTTTCCTGTCAACTCTTTTTGGTCGGATGATAAAGAGCTTTCATTTAGGCAATTCACAGCTGGAGTTGGTTGGCAAAACTAAAAGGGAAAATAGAAATTAGTGGGCCCTGGCCCCTCTTCAGCTGCTTAGAGACGGAGGGAATGGGCAGCTGCATTCTAAGCTTAGATCTGCCCATACTTAGCACTCCTCTTTTCTCGGCTGCCCATCTTTCTGGGCAGAATGGGAGACCAGCTGCTGGAATCTACCTCTTCCCACCAAGCTCCCACCATGTGAGTCTTCCTTTAGTCGGGAATCAGCGGAAGGAGACTAGGCGTCCCCCAGGTCCCTGCCTCCCGTGTCTGTAACAGCTGCAGCCGGAGAAGCAAAGCTATGGGGAAGGGCCTTGGTTTTGCCTTTTATCTTGATCCAGGCCTGGATAACTCTTCTGGTATTCGTTACTAAACTTGTGAGTTACTAGGAGTGGGACAATGAATTTCCCTGTTATTAGAAGATGGCCGTGAGACTGTCCCGAATATTTCTTATAATTTTAGCTGAACTTTGAAAAATAAAAAGGACTATAGGGTTTGTGGATCTGTTGTGGGTGTTTGTATTTTCAGAGCATTGTTGTTCTTCATATGTGTTTTGAAATGCAGGTGAATTCAGGAATAACGTTCAGGTAGTAAAATCAAACAGCACACCCTTCTCCTGCTGTTTCATCCTTCCCAATTGGAAAAGTCTAAAAGAGAATTGTATGTTCAGGGACTCCTGATTCTTTTGTCCTAAAAATAAATTCAAGAATTGCTTACTAGGAGTTTGTAGTCTTCAGGCTTCTGTGCACACCTTCCTTATGTAATATTTTTCTCCTCCTCTCTGACTGGTACCCAGTGAAACAATCTTTCACGGCAGCAGGTGACTATCTATTGTGCCTTTGCTGATCTTTCAGGGCCACTCCCAACTACATGGTGGCCCCTGGTGCCTCACCAGTACATGCATAACGATCATTCCTCTTAGGGGGAGTCCAAGTTTCGCTTCCATAAGGCAAGTCTATGCTTATTGACTCCGTCTTTCAACTCCTTTGAACCTTATTCTCTTTTCTGTTTTGACCATGTAGATTCGTGCAAGAACGTGTGTGTATGTAGGTACATATGTCGGTTCGCACGTGTGAATTTTGTCTTCCCAAATAAGTCAATATATTTTGTGTGGTATGCTAAATTAAAGTTTGCACTTACTCTGGAAATGATCCAAGAGATTAAAGCAGTGAAGCAAATTCATTTATTCCACATTTTTGGCCTTTTAATGGGCTATTCAGCTGTGTTTAAATAAGTTTTGCGTATGTTAGAAACACCCATCCACTGTAACACACATAAATCAAAAAAGAAATTTTAATAGTTGCATTTCTTAAATATGTATAATTGTTTTTAAAAATTAAAAAAATATATTAACTTGAAATAGACAGCATGAATAATCCAGGTGATAAAGGATCCAATAAAAGAACTACAATATCAGTAAATTTACCATTTAGTTTTATATAAGGTTAATGTATACATTTGTGTTTGCTGTTTAATTAGCTTATTTGAGAGGAATGTGCAATCAATTTAGTCCAGGTTCATGACATGAGCTTATAAAACATATTTTTTATGAGCAGTGGAACCACTAAGGCTCTGTCCAAGATGAACTGGAAACGCACTTGGATGGAAAAGCAGGAAGAATACCGAGCTCCTGACACCAGCAATTTGAACTGGAACTAGATAATTTTCAACAGTTCATTTCAAGCAATAACATACCTTGTGTGAAACAGTTATATCACTTCTTTTTCTAATTTTGCTTAAGCTGTTTTAAGTGGATAATATTCTATTTAAAATAGCATTCCTTTCAATAAGAGAATATGATAAAAATAATGATTAAGAACAAAGGAAACAATAGCTGTGAATAGCTGCTAACAATGTATTATTTTAGAGTTACTTAGTATTGTAAAGATTAATTCTGTTTTGTTTGTTTCTCTTCCCCTTGCATTTCATTGGCTAGGTGAGAATAAAAGCTTTTAGAAACTTTATTTTTCTTTGCAAAACTCTCAATTACCACACTCCTTAGAGTGGGCTGGGAAAACTGCCTGATTTTCATGATTGGCTCAGGACACACTCTAATGGAGAAAGCTCTGTATCCACTCTGTGAACCTCGCGCCCCGGGCATACACCCCTGGGCGGTTGGGCAGAGCACACTGGTATCCAAATGATGTCACACCAGCCAGGAGCCACCTGTTGTTTTCTTGACACATTAACGGTCCTCCCGAATCCCCCTAAATAGCAAAATACAAAAGAAAATTGTAAGTGCATGGTCAATTGCTGTAAATATATAAAATTGTTTTTAACAAATGAATTCAGAAATAAAGATGAAAAATATAATTCAATGGCAAGTCACCTTCATACACATATTCTCACCATCAGTGTAGGTCAAGAATGGAAACACTTTGCTACTCAGTAAGAACACAGAGAAACTAAGGCAACTTAAAGTCATTTATATGATTTTTTTATAATGCATGTTAATATAGCAAGAGTTCTCTTAGTTTAATTATGGCATTTTAGTGTGTACTAAGAAATTCTCTAAGTCACAACTCTGAGAATCATCCCAATCAAAATATTTATTAAAAGCTTACTTTTTAATTAAAGGAGATATGTTTGAAGTACTTTGAAGAACTCTGTGAAAAAGGCGATTATTCTGTATTATGTGCGTTAAAGAAACTGATACACATAAAGTTGGTTTTTGTTGTCTTGGGTAGCGTTAACTTTTTGCCATTCGACAAAAACAATGAGATTCAAAAAAAAAAAAAAACCTTACTGTGTCAACTGAAAGAGGTAAATATATAATATAATTTCTGTGATAGGGATGCATGTTTTCACCTGAGATTTCAGTTGAAGACATTTTTTTATTTTTCAGAAATATTAATTATTGCAGATCCTAGTAAAGTTAATTCCATAGATTTTATTTGCACATAATTATTTCTGTGTAATACAAATGACCATCATGCAAACATATAGTAATGTTAATTAATGATGAAATTGACAGGTTTTTTCATGTTAATTATGTAAAGTATTCAAATTAATCTGCTTTTTTATTTATTTAAGAAAGAAGTTAAAGCCTTATGTATTTTCCTTTAAATCATCAGTATGATAGATTACTTCAACCCAGGCTTGATGTTAGAAATAGCCCGAGAGACATTTTGCCTGATTATTTACTATCACAAGGACTTATATTTAGGGAAAAATTTTTGGTCTATAAGGGCATCTTTTCTCTCTTGGGTGCAGAGGAGTGTAACTTGCATTAGCAAACATAGGTTACCTTTATTCTATGTGTAACAAATGTATTCAAGCTGTTTAAAGGCAGGGACTGGACTTTTTACTTCTTTATCCTAAACTCTTAGTCCATCATACAGGTTCAGAAGTATTTATGGAACACCGTCAATCCAAGGTAAGAATAAATATAGACACAAAGTTATATGCAACGTAGAAATTATTAAAAATAAGCCTCAAATGTTTTGATATATATATTTTTAAAAAGGTCATTTGGTTTCCTTGTGTTTTCTAAAAAAGTTAATTTTCTAAACAGACAGTAGAAACCAGATACTGATGACCCAAACAGGGGTTTTAAATCGCCCAGTTCAGACTGGGTCAGCTGCAGCTATTCAAACGGTCTGCAAGCAGGCCTGGTGCCCAGGAGCTGGGTGGTCTGTCTGGTCGAGAGAGCGAGACTGAATCCTATCACTTCCTGTCTTCTAATCACACCATTTCAATTCAGTTGCATATCCTCTCCCGGTCTTATGTTTCTGATGTGTTTAATGAAGATAGTCCATTCTCCTGCTCTCTCAGAGATGTCATAAGTACTTAAAAAATATGAGTGGCTGTCCAGAACATAAATTATTAAAATTTATGTTTCCACTGAGATGCTATATTTGTAAAGAAAAAATCTCTACCTCCTTTGACTATGTGAGTGTAAAGGTTGATGACCATGTTTATTTAGAGTAGCTGTTCTCAAACTTTAATGTACGTCAGAATCCTCTGATGACATGCGAAAAACACATTGCTAAGACTCACTTCAGAGTTTCTGATTCAGCAGGTCAGTGGCAGGGCCTGAGAATCTGTACCTACAGCACCTCCTCAAGTAATGTTGGTCTGCCAGACTTAGAAAACCACTGCTATAGAATGAGGCTCTGAATGGTTGGCCAAACAGGCTTGCTCTTCATGTCATACTCTTAGCTTTAGGTAGAGAGGACATTCTACAGCCGCTCACGGTGCCTTAAAATCCAGACAACTGCCTCAAAAAGGCAAGCCTTAGGTAAGCCAGAAGATGTTCAAGAATGAGTGAATGACCAATAAGGCAAAAATCTTTGATACTATAGGAGGAAAAAAATGCTTCAAAGAACTTAGTCAAATGATATGTCAATAATAGCATTTATAATTTAAAATAATTTATTCCTATTTAATCAGTCCTCTTGCATGACAGTATTCCAGTTGAACAAAGAAAATCATGTGACTCTTTAGACTATCGAGTACTCAGTCAATAGTATGATAACATTATATGATACAAGGTACTACCTTGTGTGGGAGCTTTCTTACTGCTGAATAACACGCTTAGAACTTTAGAAGTCACAGCCAAATATAAGATCTCAGAGATCTGGCATGTGTTACTGGCTTAATGTAAGACTGCATTAATAGCATCCGCAGTCATATTTTCTACCTTGTGCGTGCGGTGTCTGCACACAACCCCCATTAACTGTAATTGAAGTTGTATAGCTGATTTCCCCCCTGGACAATAATTCTATAAATTTCCCTCTAAGTGGCAATATATCTTACCTTTAGCACATGTTTCATTTTAAAAAGAATGCATAAGATCCAGGAATAAATTTTAACATGAAGAAAACTATCCTATTTGTCTTGAATTTCCAAGTGTCCATCAAAGTTGAATAAATGCAGAACTAAGCTGAAAGTTCAGTTTACATGACTTGAGACATTGATTTAACTGGGGGATACATACACAGATTCATCTGCTCAAATGTCTGTTAAAACATTTTATATCAAGTCAAATAGTATTATATTTATGTGTTTATATACTTATACCTACATATATAACACATTCACACTTTAATAAGTGAAACCATCTAGTCACGGTATAAATGGCTACTTCCGCATTTGTAAGTTATTTGCTTGGTATTGCTATCAGGCTTAATCTAATCCCGTAGCTGTTAGTGTATTCATATTTTATTAATTTTCAAATACAGAAAACATGCCAGAAAATTTACTTGCCAAGTCACGTAATAGAACTGTTAATATTTTTGAGTGCTTACTGAGTGCCCTACATTGTGTTACCTCATTTCAACCTCTCAGTGAAACCTAAGTGACTTGCCGAAGTCTTCCAATAGGGGTCAAATAAGAACTGTTTGAGCACCAAATCCATGCTCTTCCTGATTACCCCATGCTGCGCCTGAAAATTAATTATAATTCTGAAATCCATCAGAATTTACTTTTTATTTGTTGAGTGTATGTGAATTTCAGGCAGCTAATAGATGGCTACATTATTTCTAGGTGGTAAGATGTTTTGTCTTCTTCGAGGCTAGTTTGTGGGTAAGATTTTTCTCTGAAGGTCACCCAAATCCACAGCTGTCGACACTGCAAATGTATTTCAGTATTGACATGCACTGAGTTCACATTATTCCATCTCTAACAGCATATGTAAAAGATAACATGAAAATTTCAGTCAACGTGCTCCAGAGCCATGTTTATGCCAGGCTGAGGAAGTTCTTTGTTTATCTTCTTGCCAATAAAGTTAGCTATAAACTGGCTCTAACCAGTTTATCCACTGTGGTTTTCCTCCAGAAATTATTTCAGGTAACTAGACATCTGGACCATGTGCTAAATCAGGATTGATTATTAGAGGCTTATAGGCCAGATTGGCCTTGAGACTTGTTTTTTAAAAGTCTGCATATGGTTTCAAAGAATTGAAATTTGAAAAGAAATACTGTTAGTCAAGGTGTACACTCTGCAGCTCATCCCTGGGCCCACTACTGCCTGTCGTGCCTGGCTGTCTCCCACATTCCCATTGGATGCCTCGTCTCTAAAGACATCTGATGCATAACCCTTGTTGGTAAGAGTTTCATTTCTAATGTTCAGGGCCACCTAGGAATACTACATAAATAGTCCATAAATAAAAGCCAAATGTTACAGTTTTATAAAAGAAAAAAAAAATAAAATGAAGACTCTGATGTTTTCCTTAGTTCAGAATCATTGTTAAACAATAAAATCATTATACAGCAATGCTTTCTGAAAATGTGGGATGAGCAGTTTTATATAATTACCTGACAAGAATCTATTCCTCCTTCCTCATAGCCTGCACACACCATATTCTCTGTAATGTTGTATTCCGGCATCTGTTGTTGGCATTTCTCATTTGACAGGAGAGGAACATCAGCTTCTTGCAATACGTCTGCAGTAGGACCTGTTCAACGCGGATAATGCAAGCAGCCAGTCAGAGGTGATCAACGTGCATCGGTGAATGAACCGCCATCAGTCTTGTTTATTTCAACAGTTTGCTCTCATTATCTAGTCCTGTGTGTATATATAATGGACCTAAATGCTAAACCTTGTACTTCAGAGCACATAATAAAGCTCATCTGTGGGTTTTGCCACGTGAATGTAAAGCACTTCCTTGGTTCCCAAGGGCTAGCTGGAATAGCGGATTGGACTAGACAGTCTTTAGGCCTGTTTAGCAATTTTAAACAGTTACAGTGCTGCTCATGGAGGGGCGGGGTAGGAAAGCCCACCAACACAAAGAGTTTCATTCATGGAAATTAGCGATGGCTCAGAAATCCAAAAGGGATTTTAATTTGACACCCGAAGAGGTGTGCCCTTATGAGGGCATTCAGCTTCTTGCGATGCTGTGTGACTGAGCAGGTGCACACTGAACAGAAGATAAAGCTCAGATGAACTGTGCCCGATTTAAGGGCATTCAGCCTGCCATCCAAGTGCAGGTGAAGAGAAAGGAGGCATTTTGTAGCAGAGTATACTTCCATGCTTTTTACAAAATGACTCATCTACTGCAAGCGTGAACCTCTATTTACTGAAATACTAATCCCAGGAGGAAAGTGAAACAAGCAGGTGTCTAGTGGCCCAGAAAAGGTCCATGATAAGCACTTTCTAATGATTAGCAATTCTATTTGGCTCTTCAAGAGAGGCAGCAAGTTGAGGGTATGTAAGTACATCTGACAGACAGTGTTGAAAAAAAAATGTATTGACCTCATTTCCTGCTAAAAAGAAGATAATCATGTGTCTGTGCATTTTAGGTGCAAAGCAACATTTGTATAACTCAGTGGTATGTTGGTAAATGTCTAATAACTGGTGGTCAAGAAAGAAAGTCCCAATGTGTATTGCCTGCTGCCTTGCCTGCTATAAACACTCCAACCACGGCCAATTTCAAGGTACCAGCGTGACAATAAACATGGAGGTAGGAGATGTGTACGAATGGCTATTTCCAGCCAGTGCCAGTGACTCCAGCAGCACACCACTGGATGACTTTTCAAGTTTAACAATGAACTTTGTGTTAAGAATATAAGTCGGGGAGATGAAGATGCAAAAGAAATCCAGCATCTCACTGTCATCCATTCTATAAGGATTGAGGATGGGCTAGGAGACTTCTGTGTTATAATGAAAATCAAAGCCAATTTTGCTGCTTGCCAAGGGATAAAAATCGGGTGGGTGTGTGATAAAACTTTTTGGTAAAGGAAAATTTGAACAGTGTTTTTATGTTTAACATTTATTTGTCAATATGAACTGCCATGGGAGTAATCGAACATATTTACATTCACACACAAAGTCAGTACATTTTTTTCAAGTTTACTAATTGCCTTCATTTATTCAACTAATATAACTTTATTTCTCTTGGTAAACTATATGTTCATGGTTTTTCTAGAAAAATCATTCAGTGTAAAGTACTCGAAAGGGGACACTGAGATTATGTGAAATGAAGTAGCTGAAAACCATAAGGCAGAATTTTTAAAATTCAATCTGGCCCTGGCTGGTGTAGCTCAGTGGATTGAGCACGGGCCTGTGAACCAAAGGGTCGCCAGTTCCATTCCCAGTCAGGGCACATGCCTGGGTTGCAGGCCAGCTCCCCAGTAGGGGACCCATGAGAGGCAACCACACATTGATGTTTCTCTCCCACTCTTTCTCCTTCCCTTCCCCTCTCTCTAAAAATAAATAAACAAAATATTTAAAAGAAATTCATTCTGATTGCCATCATCCAGCAACTATTTAAACCTGATCTGACTGCTTATTTCTAAATGAAATCGACCTCAGATGCAGATGTTCTCTTGGCTCCAAGTCACTCATAGAGACCTTTCTTAAGCCAATTAAATGCATATCTTTAGTACCAGTAAGTATCGACTCTGGGAAAAAAATACCCATTTCCTATGGAATAAAGCATCTTAAATTTATTCATTATTGGATAATTTGTTTTAAAGCATCTACATTGTGGTCATAAATGTCTTCTAGTTTGAAGTCTGATAGGGAAAAAATATCTATCTAGGAATCATTTTGACTCTTCAGATTTCAAATTTAATAAATCATGACATCTTTTCAAGTGGCATAAATCAGAGAATATACAGTCTTTGACTTCAATACATTTTATGGACAGTAGACATAAGGCATTTTCAGCAACCTAATGAAATTGCAGTGGAGAACTTTGTTGGAATCACCAGGCAAGGGTTGGATCAGACTTGATGCTTTCTTTTATGAGAAGTAAGTGTAGTTTGGCTGTGAATGCTCTGCCTCTGGGACCTGCGCCTCTCCACAGGATTTAAATACATCTTAAATACAGTTAGGGTTTGTAAATATCCCGCTATGATCTGTGGTCTGCTGTCACTCCAGGGGCCAGCTTCTCCCACCAGAGTCCAGTGCCTTTCCTTTTTGTTTAACTGTTAATGAGTAGTCGAAACTCGGTCCTGGGGAGAGGAACTCCTATGAGGAATTCAGACACCAGTGAGACTTGCAGCTGTTATATTTAGAGGGCATGAAGTACTGGGATGTTTGTGTAAAAGTCATGTTTGCTTCTTATTCGTATGTTTCTCTTCTGTGCTTGGAAAACATGACATTAAATAATGCTAGTGAGTCAGTGGGATATCCATTCATGGTATTCAATATTAAGACTTGCATATATCTGAGTCTTTTTGTCAGTAGGCAGAATCAGTGTTTGAAGCGAGAAGGGATTTCTTTCTCATTTTAGAAAATGTGACTGAGACACCTTCAGATGACAAAGACAGTTTTATTAATTTGGGAAATGTGACAGCTAATACTTTGGCTTTTGATGAGACTTTATCCATGAGATTTACAAAGGCAAATTTTTGAAACCTTTGGCTATATTCATTTTAATAGGTATATCTTTTCTCTTTATCAGTGTTTATAATATACAAATTAGATTTTGAGTTTGGGGGATACTTGAAATCCCCTCCAATAAGGATTGCAGTTTTATAATATGCTGTATAAAAATTGGAAAATAATTTCTTAACTATACAAATAATGTAGGAATGCAGTATTTTTAAGAGATATTGTATAAAATTGTTTTAGCATAAGGGTTGCAAAAACTGTTGAAAATAGTCACAGCATAGTGCAATAGCATACTTCTTTTCTAGTAAATATTTTCTTTTTTATGGGACTGATAATTTACCTTGATAAGCAACCCTTCCCCAGCCAGCAATAGAACAAATTCTTCCTGGAGGGAAAACCTGATTCTCTTCTGGTAAGCAAATAGGTTGTATATAATCTGAAAACAAAACAGAACAAAAACTAGAATAGATGCCCATGCATTTCCAAGTTCTAAAAATCAATCATTTTAAACATTCCATCTAAAACAATTTGTACTTTCGTTTTATGTGGCCTGGACATTATTTAGACATCAATGTCAGGGGAAAGAAGCATTTCAGAGCAGTACTTTTTTGACAATCGATTATGTACCACTGGTTGCCTTTTAGAATCCTCTACGTTGCCTCCTAATTACTCTTTCATAGTGTAAACAACATCATAATTCTGGAATTAACCATTTATGTTGATTTTAAATAATTACAGTAGTGAGTAGGAAGTAGTGCCAATTCTGTAAAAATCTTGGTGAGGCTGTTTTTCAGGATCACTTAAGAGACATTGGGGTAAAGGTTTTAAAAAATATTTTCTCCATGTATCCCACACTAAAAAAGTTTTTAGGTGATTGTAGTACTGGACCCTTACGAAAGCATTAGCACTGGTCATTGACTTTCGAAGCCCTTTCCAACAATTTACAAGCCACCTGACATTTGTTAAAGCTCCCACTACATGTACGTCCCGGGGCAGACTCCAACAATGAATAAGATACGGTGCCATAAAACCGACCAGAGTAATTGCCTGCGTTTGGTAAGTGCTGCAGTAGTTGTGGAGGCCAAATTCCATAAGAGCTGGGAAATGGTGTCCCTTTCCCCTAACTGGGATTGGAAAGGTCTTCAGAGTAGAAGTTAGAATTCGGTAGAACCCTTCAGGATAAATTTACTCTTCAGGTGACTTCTTGCATACTCATATGACCCAGGTATTCAGAGGTAGTCCTCCATCTCCCACTGTATTGATATTATTAAATATGCTTAAAAGTTTTTATTCTATGGGTAACGATTCTTACTCACTTTCCCTTATTGCATGTGATCTGCTCTTAGTGTGTCCTCCTCTGGGCTTTGTGCCGGTAAACCTGCCTTTCTTTTCCAGGAGACACAGAGGAGGCCCGCCTGGTAACATGGCCTATTTTTTCCTGGGCTGCTCCTTTGAGCTCACAGAGGGCTTTGAGGGTTTTATTCTACTGGTCAACCTTCTAGAAAGTTGGATTTAATACTGTAGGAAGGTAATTTAATATGTTTCTCTTTCATTTTCCAATTTCATTTAAGTTATAATAATTTTCATAACAAATTATTCAACTTTTATGGACTGTTAATGCATTGGTGCTGATAACATTTCAAAGCTAAGCTTGGAATAATTTAGGCAGCTAAGATGGCTAAAAGTGATTTGTTTTACCTGTGTAATTCACTTTAGATTCAAGGTGCATCATGGCAATGTCATTGTTCTTTGTCCGTTTATTGTACCGTGGGTTTATGACAATTTGGTCTACCAAGCGGGTTACTACTTGAGGAGAAGCTGGATTCGATGTCACATGCAGGCCTAGGATTGCTTTCCACTTAGATGGCTCTAAATTTCTCCTAAAGAGGATAACAAAGAAGTATAAGAAACTCTCCCTTTACCACGGGTACTTTCTAGAGATCGTCATTAAAGATATTTCTGAACTCTGTGTTCCCATCCTAAAATGTTCTCGATTTTCTCCAAAGAATTCTTCTTTAAAATTATTCCTTTAATTTTTTTAAATCAGATCACAGGGAAAGATTTAATTAGTGCTGATCCCTCTCTATCACTTCTTTTAAATATTCTCTTGCTTTCTAGTTCTAGACTGTGACTCTCAACTGTGGTTTCACATTATAATCACAGAAAATAATGCTGATACCCACTCTCCCCTTCTTCTCTATCTTTGATTTAACGAGACTGGAATTTTCATTTTAGACTAATATGAAAATCACATCTCCAAGTTTATGCATATGTATGGCCAGTCTGAGAACCATAGTTTCAGAGCACATTCTACAGTGGAAATGGCATCTTGGCCCAGGATTTCTTCAGACAAGCACAGCAGCTACTGCAGTAATGGAGGGAGGCTAGGGAGCATACTCCCATTCAGGGTGCCAATGAACTCACACAGACTCATGGTAAGCGGGGCAACCTATTATGATGCTTATAATCTAACATAAACTTGAGTCATTTTCATCCACAATGGACTTGAATAATTTTCCATATACAATGTTGATCATCAATAAAGTGTTGGTAAAGAGTAACATTTGTATTATAGGACAGACTGAATTAAATAGTATATTACAATTTTTACATGTGCAAGGACTTCTAAGTGTACTATTGACTTGCAACATTTTCACTCCAAAAAATTACAAGTGAACATCTGGAATTAAGCCAATTAAGCCATATTCACAATGAAGTCAAAATTCAATAACTTCAATTATCGTGGAATGATTTAATTCTTAATAGTTGCAAATGCCTAGTTTAACGTGGCATTGGACTTGTTGGGGGGAGTAGTAAATTAATTACACAGACACAGAAAGATTTGCGGAAAGACTTGAAAGTGAAATGCAAATGATACATATTGGAGAGATATTTTCTTCCCAGAGTGCTACTTATACATGCAAAAGAAATAAAAACATGCAAAGTAGGCTATTTTCTATGTATAACAATAACAGTTTTGGAAATCACTGAGAATGTATCAGATTAATGTTGCTGTAGATTGTATTTAATCAGACCAGTAGCTTAAAGCATGTATATTTAATCTTTGCAATTTATAGTTCATGCATTGGTTTTCTACTCAAAACCTTAAAATAATGAGAGGAAATAGTGGTTACTAAACATTGTGTTAGCTACAGCTATCTCATCATTTATAATATATTTATAGTTAGCAGATAAGAATTTGGGAGATTAGATACTATTTCTGAACTGCATTATTTTATTATTAATTTAAATTTATAGTAAACATCTACTTATGTTTTTCTGAATTGTTTCTGAAGATAATTGTTTCTGAATGATTATTTCTGAAGATAAAATATGTAGAAAGCATTTAAGGAGATAATCTTATCATTTTTGATAATTACATGTTCCCTATTATTAACTTCAAAATGAAATCCACATAATATACTCATACTCTTTTTGAGCAAATTTTAATAGTTATTATTTAAATGTTATACCATTAATATAATTGATATTATTTACAATGTAAGTATTAACATATTAGTTATATAAAAATGTAATTAGAATGCAAAATATAAAATCTATGTATAAATACTGAATGCAGATTAACTGAGATGGTACTGTAATTATTAGATTAATTTTCTTATATATGAATAAATATATAAATTAAATGTTGAGTAAAAAACATACAATTCTTAAAAAGGAGTGACCACTAGTAAATTCAGGTAACTCTAACTGTCTAAATTTAGCAACGAGATCCAGCTATCTGCCTGGCTTCCTTAGCCACAACCATAGGGTCACCATTGTTTTGTTCTTACTTTCTCCCTGATTTTATGCTTGGTCCTCCCAGCAGTCTCATTTCCTGATTAGATAATACCACTCTTTAGCTTCCCAAATGGTCTCACATCCCATTTACTATGGCCTATTGAGTCCTCACCAGGACCTAGGACCTAGCTGCCTACATCTCCAATCTTGTTCAAAGCTGTCTGCCAATCACTTTCTGGTCAACAGCAACAGCAAGGTTTCCTGTTTTTCTGCCTTACCCTACAACATAAGCATTATTAGGATGAGGACTTTGCCCTGGCTGGTGTGGCTCATTGGATTGAGCACTTGCCTGTGAACCAAAGGTTCACCGGTTCAATTCCAAGTCAAGGGCACATGCCAGAGTTACAGGCCAGGTCCCCAGTAGGGGGCACTTGAGAGGCAACCACATACTGATATTTCTCTCTCTTTCTTCCTCCCTTCCCCATCTTTAAGAGTAAATAAATAAAATATTTTCTTTAAAAAAGGGATAAAGACTTTGTGGGTCTACAGTGCACTATTATCCCCAAAACTTAGAACCTTGTTTGGTACAGAATAAGTGCTCAATAAATATCACTTGACTGAATGAATATATGAAAACAGAATGCAATCCAGAAGCCAGACAGATTGCACATGACCAGTTTTACCATACATTACATCTAGGTAAAGAGAGGGGAGTCATGTACTAAGCAATATCAGCACAAGTGATTACACAAAAATAAAATTATATTAAAAATTAAAATTTAATAAAGGAGACTGGAAAATTGGCAAAAGGACTTTCTATGGATCATTTTATCATTGGTACACATCTAGTCAATAGATGTGATCCAGACTGTAAATCTGTATATAACTGCTCACTCAAAAACCTGAGTAGTAGTTGCTTCTGCAAGCAGAAATGGTGACTGACTGGGAAGAAGTATAAGAGTGATGAAAATGTTTTATGTCAAAACTCATGAAATTGTACACTTGAGGCGATGCATTTGCTATGTGGCAGTTCAAAATAATGGAAAACAAATATTAAATTGGCTGGTTGGTAAGTTTGCTTAACACAGTGGTGGGGTTAGCGATTCTCAAAATGCTTTTTGTGTTCTAAGCTTCAGAAAATCCGTAAATATTTTGCGGGTCAAAGAAGCAAGGCATCCTACTAGTGAAGAAAACAGTTGCAATATGGAAGCAGAACACACTATATCCAGTGGTATTTCAGCTTAGTTGGCGTTGCTTTGAGTTCATACTTACAGGTGTACAGTCGTGCACATTCAGAGAGTCTCCGAGCAGGACATGAAAGCAGTAGCAATGAGCACACAGTACCTTGTTTCAAAATACAGAAGGAACTGCAAGTAACTGAAAGGAATTGGGGTTTCATTTAGAAAGTTTGATTTCAGGGCTAGGGCAAGGAAAGCACAGATGAACATGGAACATCTTAGTTTGCCAGAAAGTAAAGAGATTTTCAAAGAATGGTGATATGTTATGATAGATAAGGGAGCAGCAAAAAGGGTTTTACCAAATATAAGGACTTTCTACAAAATTCTTGCTCATATTAAAAAATATATGTATCTCAAAGACAAGAAAGCCAGAAAGGCCAAAAAAAGACAGAAAGAAATGTTATTTCAGATTTTAAAAGACCAAGGAGGCATAGAAACTAAATGTGCATAATCCTGGATTGGTTTTTTGGGTAACAAAAATATAAACAAACCAAAAATGTTGTAAAGGGCATATTTATTAAAATTGACAAAAATGAATAGACACTGTAGATGAGATCATTGTTTTGTGGTTAATGTTAAATTATTATGATTTTATGTGATTACGTAAGAAAATATCCTTGTTCCGCCCTGGCTGATATAACTCAGTGGATTGAGTGCCAGCTATGAACCAAAGGGTCACCAGTTTGATTCCCAGTCAGGGCACATGCCTGGGTTGCAGGCCAGGTCTCCAGTAGGGGCCACATGAGAGGCAACCACACATCGATGCTTCTCTCCCTTTCCTTCTCCCCATCTTCCCCTCTCTCTAAAAATAAATAAATAAAATATTTTTTTTAAAAGTAAAGAAAATATCCTTGCTTTTAGTAAGGTTACATTAACATATACAATGGTAAATGGGCAGAATGTCTTAAGTTACTATCAAATGGTTGAAAAAAAATCCCCCAGATTGGAGAGAAAGAGTAAGAAAGATTTTACAGAATAAAATTTAAACAATTAGAGAATCTGAGTGAAGTTATAAAAGAGTTCTTTGTACTATTATTTGAAATTTTGTGCATGTTTTGAAATTATATCCATACAAGGTATTTGTAAAATAAATATGCTTAATGTCTCTTGGCAAAATTGAGACTCTTTTTTATAGACCCTTGGATGCAGAGACAGAAGCACAATAAAATTTTTGTTGCACATTCATATTCACAGTATGCAAAGTATTCCAGCATCTTAATTTTCCCTGACAATTGCCTTAGAAGGCAGATATCCTTTAAACACCCTACAGATGAGGATACTGAAATGCAGAGATACCAAATCATATGAGACCATTAGGACAGGTAGGTAGGACCAAAATTCTGTCCTCTGGTTGAAAGTCAACCTTTCCTTTAAACCACAGTGAAACTTAAAATCTCTCTTTTAAGGTTGGGAAAGGAGACAAGTCAGTGATAGAGAAACAACAGGCACAGGAATATTTAGGGTCATCCAGCAACACTGAGGCTGAATGGGAGTGTGGACAATGAGAATGTAGAAAGAGGTTGTAGGTTAGAAGACCTGGAACAGATTTACACTGAGGACAAATCATTTTGTGGTGTGATTTAAGGAAGTTGATTGATTTGGTTTCTTCCTTTTACGTATCAGGAAATTAAACATTTCATTTCACAGTTAGGATTTTAAAAATATAAATAGGCAGAATTGGCATACTGGTGAAATATTTTTTGTCAAGTATCTAAAATAATATCAGAAAATTTCTTGCTTGGTTAGAACTATGGAGTGAAATGCAAGAAACTGAAACTCTTCGCAAATGGAGGAAGAAGAAATAATGCCACTGAGTGACCAAGGAGAGGGAAAATGCAAGCATGGTGAGACTAAATTGGAATTCATCATGATTCTATTACAGCATACCTTTGCTTGCTTGTGTTCAAACTGAAATTGTGTGAAAAGACATTTTATGTCCTATATGACTGAACATATCTTTGTATTAGATGAAACTGCTTTTTGTATATTTGTGGTTTGAAACAGACATAATATTGGTATCATCGACCCATGGTAAATACATCTGTAAGGTAGATAATTGAAAGATGTCACTAAAATTACTGCAATCTTGGCTGACATTTAGAAAGCATATGTTCCACAAGAACATCAAATAAATTTAGCAAATTCCAGGTTAAATACAGGAGATTGCTAACGTATTAAGGCCTACTTTTGTGCAACAGAAAACACTGAGTGTTTAGCTAAAGATACCTCTTACTTGTAATACAGTTAGGGTACAGATTACCCATTTGTGACTTGCCCACGGCACAGAGTATATATAGCTAAAAGTTAAAGTTGTGTTTAGCAGGCAATGGGAAAATTGACTGCTATGTGCGCTTGCTATGCTCTGGTTGAAAACAGATTAAAATATAATTTATCAGGAGGCCGCAAAAGTCAAGAAGGTGCACTTTAGATGTAGGAGAGGCTGTATAAACGTTTAGTCACTGAGTTATAAGGCTCAGAGCATAGAATCAGAGAGCTTTAGCTGTAGGTGGTCAGCACCACGGACAGTTCCTTTGAAGACTCAGGTAATTTGGCCAACCTGTGATCTGGTGGAATGTCCTCATTTCCAAGTTCCTAGGATTATTAATTCAAATTTACCTTCACTCTATACAATGAATATTGAGGCATAGAGTCAGTCTTTTAATACTCATTCTCACTGGCGCTCCCTATCTTCCAACCTTCAAAACCTCCTGTGTGACAATTTGTTTCCATCTGTAAAAGAACTTCCGATGTCTGGGTCGGTAGAGAGTTCAGTCTTTTAATCTGATTAACTACAGCTGCATGTTCAATTCTGTGCACACACGATTCTTTCCTCAGAGATTCTAGATGCCTTTCTAAGAGGCTCATTGTAACCCTCAAAGGAAAAGCCATTTTCTGAAGTTTTCTACTTAGTTAGGGGCAGGAAATTGTCCTAGGGCAGGGCTTTTGAATTTTTGATGAGGAAGCCAGCATTTTATCTGACCTAATTCAGAAGTCTTACAATGGGATTACCTAAAAAGGTTCCTTCTTTTATGCAAGAAGGAGAGGATTAACAAGTTGTTGGGCCCAGGAATATTTATTTTCTCCTTCTTTTCTCTCTGTCCCCTCTATACACACTGTTTTCTCCTGTGGCATTGCTTTAGAAATGGCAGATTCTAGAGGTAGAATAATTTCTAGAATTCAAAATGTATTTTGTCATGTTACAAGAAAAGAATTAGATATGGTTGATACTAGTTCTAAGTTTTAATTATGGGTAGCATCAAAATAGATCTGAGTCAAGAACTAAGTAAACATTTTTATTCTAATTCATAATTAAGTCTTTAAGCACAAATATTTAGAGCACAGTTTATTTGTAACTTGTGAGCTTTTTGATACTAACAATTTGCTGACAATACATATTGGCCTAATTGAATGATAGCCAGTACAATTTATACATTAAATACTAATTTTATACCTTTAAAAATGCTACTTATCAGTCATTAGGTATGTAGGATACATACTACCTCATGCAAATATCTAACAAAGAATGATTTTTAATTGGGGTTTCTCTATTTTATATATTATTTTAATGGAAAAGTGACTGAAAAGTTTATAATGTCATCACGGTGGGAAGATTTCCCCGATAAAGTGGATTTGTGAGGCTCCATGAAAATGAAATGCACCGTGTGTGCTGCGGTCATCTTATTTTGGAAGGGACTCTATGACGTCACACTCACCCATACACGCAATGAGCTGCAGATACCAGCCAGTCGTTGCTGACCAGAGAAGCACCGCATTTCAGCTGGCTGTTGTAATACAGAGCAGCGAGCCAGGGCCAGGCTCCTTCTTTGGCATTGTTTCCTCCAGCAATCTTTGGGCTGACTTCTTGAGCCACCATTTTTTTCCCACATGCTATTAAAATAATTGAGGAAAGAGCTGTTTTATTTCCGGTGAATTTTCTCTGGTCATGACATTTGAGTGGATTGCTACAGAATAGCCTCAGGTGACAAACCAGTTCTATTCAGAATTTTAAACAGAAAACGTGGAAGAAAACATGACAAAATATTTACTTACATTTATGGTTACATTGTAACAGAATCAGTGAATCCTGTAAACACCGTTTGCTGTAATAGAAGAACATTTATATTTCAGAAATTATGCACCTACCATTTTAAAGCAAAGCATAATGCAGGGTATCCTACCTTTTTTGGTTAAATGAACTTTTAAGTATCATACAAAAAATGTAGGGAGGCTGAAATACAAAGCAGGAAATCCTCAGTTTAAAGTCAAGTAGAACTGAGTTTGTATCATTTACCTCTTACATTTCACGATTTGGGTAAGTTGCTCATTGTCTCTCAGACTCCCTTTGTCATTCATCATATGGGCACTTATTTATTGTAATTTTCTGAGAAGTAAAAAGTTTTTCAATGAAATTATTATCATGCCTTATAGACAATGGACACTCAATAAGTGATAGCTGTTGTTCATCTGTTTGAACCGACACTGGAGTTCATCATTCGATAACAGAATATGCCTCAATATTCCTATCAGACAACCAGCCAGTCCTCACTGCGTGCCAGACTGTGAACATCCTGAATAGGGAATTCAATGATTAATTAATCACGGGTCCTGCTTTCAAAGGTAAACATGTAAATAGGCCAATATAAAATAAAGGTTAGTCATAAATACTTTAAAAATTCACTACCTGTTTAATAGTTGGATGCCAACTATCCAAAGCCAATAATTGTATTAAGAAATTTAAACAAAAAAATGGTTTGAAAATGTGTTATACTTACCAACCACTAGAGATCAGCCTAATACAAGGAATTAAAACACTTGCCTGCTGTTCCCTGATGCAGCTACTGCACATGTTAATCACATGAACATACATGTTATTTTAATGATTTCTATTTATCTATTTAACCACATCTATTGTGCATGTTGTTTAGATGCTTAAAATTTTAGGATGGAAACCCCCCAAAACATAAAATAAGGCCCAAGATCCATATGAAATCACAGATACAACCATAGCCATTCAGTTTTCCGGAAAACATGTGATAAGGTTAATTTCAAACCACATGCATTATGTGGTCTGATTGACCTATCCTTTAGAACAGAAGATGGTTCTAATGGAAATATAAAGAAATATTCTTATATTTTATTAATAAGCAATGTGTATGTATGCATATCTATCTAGATTTGGATATATCAATATATATTCAGAATTCTGCAAGGAAGAAGCATCAATTAATTCCTCTTCTATTATGTACACATAGTGGAGAAGGAAGTAATTTCTGGGATGTGTGATGTTTTATCCCAACTCTTTCTACATCTAAAGTACTCACCAATGAAAATTCATATTCAAAATGGTTCATCACTTTTAGATATTAGAAAATGCCTAATACTTTGTGGTATGTATAAAAGTGATGAATTTTTAGTTTTAGGAAGCACAGAGAAGTTTTTGGTTATCGTAAGAGGTAACCAGAACTTTAAGCTAAATCTTACAGCTCAGTCTCCACGTATTTTGGCTAGTCAAAAGTTTCGTACGTAATCACTCAGGGAGGGCCTCGTACGGAGGAGTAAACTGCTTAACCTGCAGGCGGAAGGCGCCGGGAATCCACTGTTTGTGCAGGTGCGTCGAGAGGGACTGTGGAGAAGCGGGGTCACTGTCCTGACCTTCGGCGTGGAGTCAGCCCTGGCTGGCTCTTCAGCCAGGAAGAAAGACAATGCCACGACCCTGTGTTTTTCTCTCAGCCCCGTGGGAGCGATACCGTGATATAAATGGGTGGATTTATATCTGTTACACTGACAAAATGAACTCATTTCTCTTCCAGTATACGCTCAACGACATAGCCTTTTTGTTGTTGAAAAGCCTTCAGTTTTTTTTTTCTCCTTTCCAGCACTGCTCTTTAGAGTGAGCTGTTGCTTTAGGACCTGGGGAGGCTGCACAGTGCAGTGAAAAAGTGGAGGGCTTTGGAGTCAGAGTGCCCTGGGTCAGAGTCTCCAAGGTGCCTGCAGGCTTCGTGAACTTGCTCAAGTCAGTTACCGACACCAGACTCCCGTTTCCTCGTCTTCCTAGTGCAGCGATACTACCTGTGTCAGAGAGCTTTTCCGGGGACCGAAAGCAACCTCGGTAGGCTTCCTATCACAGCGTCTGTCACATGATAGGAATTCAGTGAAGTGGTTGATAAGCACTTTGTGTCCAGTGTCTAGCTCCCTTCTACTGGAGTAGTCTGAAGAATCGGAAAACGTAGAAACATAGTACTGCAGCTTCATGAATCATGTGTTTCCAGTTACTTAGAGTCAGATTCCCGGTATCTCGAGGAGTGGCCTTTCTCACCAGTGGGAAATAGTCTGAATCTTGCATATGCCTCGCAATAGGGGGAAAATGAGGATACAGTTCAGTAGATTTTCATAATTGGAAGAATAGCCTTCTTTGATATTCTCTTCCTTTCCTTGTCTTTTATCAGTTTATAGGGCGAGTGTGTTTCAAAAAGCATCAGTTTTCACGAGGCAATAATGAATGAATATATACATAAATAAGTTAACTACCTAACTAAATAAATGTATAAATGTATATATGTCTGATTTTCACTAACTCAGTATAACATGGCTGATGAAGGATGGGATTACGGGCCTCCCTGGCTCGTGGATGTTATGAAAGATTAAAGTATCTCTGTCTGTAAATGTTGTCTCCTTCAAATAACATAAACACACATACTGTAGGACTTTGAAAGTGGAAACAATGTTGCTTTTTAAAACATGAGTAAAAGCTATAAAAGTGAACCTAATTTTAAAGCGTGAGAGAGAGTCTGCAGGTACAACTGGAAGTCTGGACTGCTTCACTTCATGCCTGTGCTCTGTCTAAGGCAGAGAAAAGATTACCATGACTTTCTCCTCTTTTAATGATAGCTAATCTGTGTTGCTCTCATTAATCTGATTCACACAGGACTGATTTATCCTAACTCTCAAAAATTTTTTCCAATGGGATTTACTTGTTTATGAATCTGAGGGTAAGTATTAAAAAGATACAGAATTAGAACTTCATTGGATTGCTAGCAGTGTGCTAAACGATTACATACACAATATCTCATTTGCCTGTCTTACCATTTATATGGAGATTAGGGAATGTTATCAGATATCATCAATCAGAGACATTTTGGGATTACCTGAAGACTAAAAATGTTAAATAACTTTCAAGGTTATGTGACTACTATGTGATGAAATTAAAATATGCCTGGTTTCAAAATCTCCTTTGCAGTCCATGAACAAGTTAGTTGGCCAAGAACAGATATTGGGACCCACCTTGGTGTCAGTATTAAGCTGCCATTAGGTGCTTTGTTCAATTTTACAAATGGTCCACTTGTAGAAGAGAAGACAGGCATTGACGAGTTTTCAGTCCTAGGGAAAAGCACACACATACATAAAACTAAAAACACAAATGAAAAACCATGAACTAAACTTTGGTTATTTAATGCTGTGGACATTGAAAGAAATTATAG